>JAOVVI020003533.1:3035-18946 GCA_028571085.2 Nepenthes alata | reverse complement strand
ATCGTGCCTACGCTCGAGCACGTGGTAGGCACGCGGCAAGAGCAAGGTCCCTGTCGGGCCATCTCTCAAGTGTGGCAGGCACCCGACGAGCAGGCCATTACTGGATTTTGGCACCCGCAGCCGATTTTCCACGCTCTTCATTTTCGAAACTCATTCTCTAATGCTTATCTTGTCTCATCTCGATTATTATTTTAATTACTTTCAAATTAGCATGTTGGGCTCAGTACCTCACAACTGGCCTCTTTGCCAGCTTCTTATGCCCACATCGTCACCACCTTGCTGTTTGAAAAAGACACGCTGAAATTGGACGAGGTCAATGCGTCCTTACTCATGAATGAGTCAAGGTGGTCACAAGGGGCTTCAACATCATCACAGTCTGAGGTACTTGTGACCGAGTCCAGAAAAAGGAGTTGATGATGGACAAGGAGAGGAAAGTCCTCGATTTCTATGGTCACAATAGGTGACCTTCTACTGACATGTGAAGAACACGTGGCAAGTCTAATGGATCATGAGTCCAGGTGGGTGGTCAATTCTAGCGCTTATCTGCATGCTACGTCAGGAAGAAGTCTATTCACATCTTACACTCTAGGAGACTTTGGAGTGATAAGGATGGAAAATAAAGGGATATCTCCAGTTGTTGGAAGAGGGGACGTCGTGTTGGTCACCAATAATTGGACAAGGCTAACGTTGAAAGATGTTCATCATGTCCCTGATATTCGACTGGATATTATTTCAGCCGGCCGGTTGGATGATGAAGATTACTGTACTACCTTCTGTAAAGGTGAATGAAAGCTGACCAGAGGGTATCTGATTGTAGCACGAGGAAAAAAAATTTTCTGATCAATACTTGATGAAAGCATGTGCAATGACCGGGGATGCAAAGTCCATTACCAACAAGGAGTTCGAGGACCTGTGGCATCGGAGGTTGGGCCACATGAGCGAACATGGACTGTGTCACCTGGCCAGGAAGGGCTTTATCCTAGAGCTAAAGGAAGATGGACTAAAGACGTGTTCTCATTGTATGGCCGGGAAGCAGCGCAGAGTCTCGTTCCATGGAGACTCATCCTCTGTGAAGGCTGATATGCTTGATCTCGTCCACATAGACATGTGCGGATCATTTAAGGAGAAGTCTTTTGGTAGAGCCCAGTACTTCATTTTCTTCATTGATGATTACTCTAGGAAGCTGTAGGTTTACCCACTGAAGATCAAGGGCCTAGTCCTCGGTATATTTGAGCAATTTTATACTTTAGTGGAGCATCAAACGGGAAAAAATTGAAGATTGTCCGTAATAATAATGGGGGAGAGTACATTGGGGCCTTTGTTACCTACTGTAGGTCTCATGATAGCAGACATGAGAGGACACCACCAAAAATACCACAATTAAACGGAGTAGCCAAGCAGATGAACCGCACATTGTTGGAGAGAGTAAGATGTATGCTTTCTGAAGCAAAGCTTCATCATATTTTCGGGCCAAAGCCCTGAAGACGGCAACCTATGTTATCAATAGGTCGCCCAGTAAGTCATTAAAGCGTGAGGTGCTAGAGAAGATTTGGTTGGGCAAAGAACCCTGCTATGACCACCTAAGGGTATTTGGTTGCAAAGCCTATGTTCATATCCTGAGAGATGAAAGGAGCAAATCGGAGCCAAAAATGAAATAGTGTGTATATCTGGGCTATGAGGATGACGAATTAGGGTACAGATTTTATGATCCTACTGAGAAAAGACTTGCTCGATCAATGGATGAGATTTTTGTTGAGAATGAAATGATTGAAGGCATTGGCAGGAGACTAAGTCAGATGATGGCTGGATGGACAAAGTGAGTGTTGAAATTATCCATCCAGTACCGCCTGAGGATGAGGACAATTGCCCATATGTGTCCGAGGACAATAGTGAGATAGTTACAGCACCTGAGGAGGACCAGGATGAAATTGCTCCTTGACCAGCCGAGGATCTCCTCGTCCGACGATCCTTGAAAAATAGATGGCTTTCCATCTATCTACCATCCAGTGAGTATGTTATGTTCACTGATCTCGGAGGTCCTAAAACGTTTGATGAGGCTATAAAAGATGTGAATAAGCAGAGGTCGCAGGAAGCCATGGAAGAAGAAATGAACTCTATCCATAAAAATCACACATTTGATTTGGCTAAGTTGCCTAAGGGGAAGAGTGCCCTAAACAATAACTGGGTCTTCCACTTAAAGACTGATGATAATACCACACAGCCAATGTACAAGGCGCGGATGGTGGTAAAAGGCTTTAATCAACGGAAAGGGGTTGAGTTTGATGAGATATTTGCCCCAGTGATAAAAATATGCTCGGTGCGTGTTGTACTTGGTTTGGCAGCTGTTCAAGACTTAGAGATAGAGCAACTGGACGTTCACACAGCATTCTTCCACGGTGATCTTGAAGTGGAAATCTACATGGAGCAACCGAAAGGGTTTAGGGTCAAGGGGAAGAAAGGTTTAGTGTGTCGTCTGAAGAAGAGCCTGTACGGACTAAAAGAAGTTCCCACATAGTGGTATAGGAATTTTGAGTCTGTCATGGTTGGACAAGGATATCATAAGACTACTTCTAACCACTACGTTTTTGTACTGAGATTTTTTGAGGATGACTTTGTCATCCTTTTCCTCTTGTGGATGATATACTGGTTGTCGGACAAAATAGTGATTGGATCAAGAAGCTGAAGGAGCAATTGGGACAATCATTTGCCATGAAAGACCTCGGTCCACCGAAGTAAATTCTGGGGATTAGAATATTTTGTGATCGGAAGAATAAGAGGTTCTGGTTGTCCCAAGAGAGCTATGTTGAAAAGGTGCTATAACGCTTTAATATGGACAGATCCAAGCTTGTGAGCACCCAACTGGCTAACCACTTTAGGTTAAGTAGGAAGCAATATCCATCCTCGAACATGGAAAAGGCTAGCATGAGAATTGCACCTTATTCATCAGCCGTTGCTAGTTTGGTGTACGTGGCTTTGTGTACCAGGCCAGATATTGCCGTTGCAGACGGTGTTGTCAGTAGATTTCTCTCAAATCCTAGGGTGGAGCATTGGTTTGCTATGAAGTGGATTCTTAGATATCTCTGAGGGATTTCAAAGATGTGTTTGCAATTTGGAGGAGAGAAACTCCAATTGGTCAGCTACACAGACGCGGACATGGTCGTAGACATTGACTATCAAAAATCTATTTCAGGGTATTTGGTCAAATTTGCCAGCGGGGCGGTCTCTTGGCAATCTAAGTTGCAAAAGTGCGTTGCCCTTTCTACTACGGATGTCGCATTTATTGTTGTGACCGAGGCTAGCAAGGGTACGTTATGGATGAAAAGGGTCATTGTAGAATTGTGCCTGAGGCAAGAAAAATTTCCCGTGCATTGTAATAGCCAAAGTGTGATACACTTGTGTAAGAAATCCTCATTCCATTCGAGATTGAAGCACATTGATATTCGATACCACTGGGTAAGAAATATTATTGAAGAAGGGCGGCTGTCTGTAGAGAAGGTCTGGTCGAATGAAAATGGGTCTGCCATGATGATCAAAGTTTTATCCAAGGGAAAGCTAAAAGTTTTCTATGACATCGCTGGGTTAGCTAATTTTATTCCCACTCGGTCGTGAGGGAATGTTTGTTGGGGGTTACTCCCGTGTGGAAGTCCTGATGGTTTGAGGACTTCAAGAATGTACAAGGACCTTATGAGGCTAAGGTCCGCGGACACATGCACTGAATGTCTGCGGATTGTGAAAAGTGTCTTTGGCGTGAGAAATCTAGGTCATCGTGGGCGTTGACCAGTCGGCTAGAAATGGATATCCTGCAAGATTGTCATTTACAGTAGACATACAGTTGACCTACCACTTTGAGTAGTTGAAAGATATCATCTTTTGGAAGCCTGCATGCGCCGCTTGCAGGACATGGGTGTGCCAGCTGTTGTAGGTCTTGAGAGTTGTGTGCCAACCACCATACAGCTAGGGTGGTTGTTGTCTTCTTACCTGTGTATATATATATATATTTGCATACTTAGAATGTAGGAGAGTGTGAAGCTTTTGTATGAGATAGAGGAATATATATTTGCATACTTAGAAGGGGGGAGAGTGAAGCTTTTGTATGAGATAGAGGAGAGGAAGAGTAGAAGAAAAAAGAGCTGTGAGAGAAACACACAAAGAGTGTTGTTTGTGCTCTATTCTTTATTTTTGCCTCGTGTGGTTTGTGTAACTAAAATCTCATACTTAGTGATTTATACATGGGCTTGGTATCCCGTGATTTTTTTCTTATTTCAGAAGGGTTTTCAAGTAAAATATCCAGTGTTCGCTTTTCTTATTTTCTTCCTTCCCTTTCCTATGAGTGTGCCACTGGGTGTTCGTGACTGGCCGGCCATTCTAACGCCAACACTATCTACTATTGAAACTGAAAAGGAATAACCCTTCTTGATTGATTCACTGATACTTTTAATGCCAAGTTATGCCTAAAATTTTCATTGGGAAGCTTTCACTAATGGGAAAGGAATTGTTTATTTTTTCTAAAATAAAGTGTATCACAATGGTACATTTTGTTGGGAATTAGACTGCTTATTTGAACAGTGAGAAAATTATTAACAATGTACAACAAATAAGTAATAATCATAAATAATCGAAAACACATGATTTTATGTATAAAACTCTATTTTCAAACGATGGAGAAAAATCACGGGACTATATGTTCAAATTTCCAGCAGACAATATTTACTCGGTTACAAAAACCCCAATACATATAAGGACACAAAGCCTTGTAAGAAATAAGCCTGAGTAATAATAAGTACAAGATGGAAGAAAAAAATAAGACTAGAGAAATGTCCATCTCAACTTCAAGAGCTGCGTAACCAAGGTCGGTGGAGGTTGAAACACAATTCAAAACTCACTCAGATACTCAAACCTTTGTCTTATCTCTTTTCTCTCTCTTTCTTTTCTTTTTCTCACAGTATTGGTGCTCAAATTCTCAGAAATTGAAAAGTGATAACTCTAATATCACGTCAGGCGTATTTATATCAGGAATGATACTTGAGTACTCATCGAGTGTGCATCATGCATGAGCCCACTATAATCATCGCATGAGCGCCCTCTTCTAGTGTGCATCAGACACTAGACAATCTGGAAATCACATTTGTGCATCCCTCTGGTGCTCCTTAGGTGCTCTTCGATCTAGAATCAGTGCACATGCGGCAATTAGACGTTCGTCACATGCCATTCTGTATTGTGCCCTCATCAATGCATGTGCATCCTCATCCATGCTATCAAATGACATTTCAAATGGGCATAGGACCACACGGGAGTGGCCTATAACTCAATAAACATCCCCTTACAACCGTGTGGAGACAATTAGCATCCCGATTATAGTTTCGGAAACTTTAAGCTTCCCCTTTTGTTTCACTTTGGTCATGATCATCATGATGATTCATTCTCCTCGGCCTTAACCTCGTCAATTGTTAACAACTCTGAGTCAATGACATTTCACATCCAATGATACCTCACAATAATGTACTTTGATTTAAAATAAAATGACAAGTTTCTACAATGGTGAATTGTACTTTAATTGTCATAAAATAGCATATATCGATTTTACTTGAAGTCAAGTTTTTAGGTAAACTTCTTCATTTATAGTATCGCTTTAATTGTCTCCATCACAATAATGAATTTCACTTCGGTGGTCAAGAGAGCAATGCACTTCATCAACTTGGATTGGCAAGAAATAGCACCTCCCACGAATATGACTAGATACCCCAATGTGGATTTCCAAGAGTTGACATTGCCTACCATGTTTGTATTAGTGTATCTAACTAGAAGTGACTTGTCATTTTAAAAACACAAGAAAATCTTGGAAGTTCCTTGGAGATACCTTAACATCTATTTTACTACGAACCAATACTTCTTATCAGGATTTGAAAGAAAATGGCTAACTATTCTAATAGTATGAGCGATATTCAGTCTCGTACACATCATAACATACATCAAACACACTTCCTTGAAGAGTAAGGGACGCTTCTCATATTTGTCTTTTTGTCATCTATAGAAGGGTATTATCGGTTGTTCAATTTAAAATGATTGGTCTACAAAGTACTCACCGGCTTGAAATACCTTATCAATGTAGCTCTCTTGGAACATCCATAATTTCCTTACTTTATGGTTATGAAATATTTTTATACCCAAACTTTTCTTCGTCAGCCTCAAATTCTTCATGGAAAAGGATTTTTCAAGTTGTAACTTCAATTCGGTGATTCGGGAGACATTTCACCCAATAATGAGTATATCATTCACATAGAGCTGGAAAATAATGAAGTCGTCCACAAAAAACTTTTGAATGAAAATACAATAGTTTGAAGTAGTCTTTTGATAGTTTTGACTTACCATAGCAGACTGAAACTTCTTATACCAATGTCTTGAGGCTTACTTCTACACATATAGGCTTTTCTTCAGATGGCATACTAATTACTCCTTCCATTCAACACAGAATTTCTTCGGTTGCTCAATGTAGATTTTCTCCTCAAGATTACCATAGAGAAAAGCTGTCCGCATTTCTAATTGGTTAACTTCCAAATTAAGAACTATGGCTAATCCAAGCACCACTTTGATTGAAGACACCTTAATAATTGGGGCAAAAATCTCCTCAAAATTGATACCCTTTCGTTGATTGAACCATTTCATAATCATTCTTGCTTTGTTCCTTGGTTATGGGATATTCTCATTAGCTTTTAAATGAAAGACTCACTTATTCTTCAAGGCTCGTTTGCCCTTAGGCAATTTGGTCAGCTCATGTGGTTCTTTTGCAATAATTTTTTTCTTCTTATATAGCCTTCATCCACTCCGACTTATACTCATCTTCCATTTCTTCATCAAAACTTTTGGATTCTTCGCTATTAGTAAGCAACACATGCTCATCAGTCGATAGGAGAGAGGAGAGCCTTCAATTTCTTATGAATAATCGGAGTAGGATGTTCTTGGCGAGTCTAGAATCATCATGAGGGACGACATCATCCTCATTTGCATTTTTAACTCTATCAAGCCTAGGAGTCCCACCATCACCTCGATTACCGTCTTCATAATAAATTAGCATCGGTGTTAAGGATTTAGGATTAGCATAATAGAACTGGCTGTCATCATTATTGGAGACAACCTTTTCTACTTTAATGATGTGAGATCCCGATTCTGAAATATGATAATTATGGATTAATTATGTGATAAAAATTATATTTAGGTTCAAGAATATAAAAATAAATTAGTACCGAAGTAAAATGAGGCGAAATGGGCCAAGGAAGCGTAGGCACTCGAGTACTGCTGGACTTGTTGGGCCGGCACCTGAGGTGCACCCATTCGGTCGTCCGAGTATCGATTTGAGTTTTAGAATTAAAAGAAAAATAATAATAATAATAATAACAACATTACGTAGAGGGGGAGGGTAGAAGCTGAGGGTTTTTGGTAGAGAGAGATAGGGGGAGGGAGAAGAGAGAGAGAGAGGAGGAAATGAGGGCTCTCAAGTTCGATTCTGATTTCAAACTAGTTGAAAAAGTTGTAGATTGGATCGAGACAAGTGCACCCATATCCTTTCTTCTTACTCTTTTTGATTTTTGTTGGATCCTCTTCAAGTATTATTGTCCCGATACCCGACCTATACATGTATTTGTGATACCCATGGCTTGATTATATATATACATAAATTTTATGTCTAAATTTGTAGAAATTAATTAATTTTCGTACTAAAAATCTAACCCTGCGCTTGGGAGGTTTCAGCCTCCAAATTTTGGGACTTTTGTCTAATTTGGGATTAGAATATCAATATCCATGTCTTGTATACGTTTATTTACCGATAGGATACTCAATTTGATGGTTTTATGTGTAAATCCGTTCTCAAAACCCTAAGATACGCTTGAACCTCGTTTAAGCATTTATTTCAAGTTTTATGCATACATTAGCTCGAGATTATGATTACCTATGTCTTGAATTTTGTAGTTTACCCATTGGATGCCCGAAGTTTTAAGAATCATCTGATATGCATAATCGGGGTACTGTTCATGCATGGGTGCTGTTCACCCAAGCCCCTTGGATACATTTTGTATAATTTTTTCATTGTTAATTAAGTTGCATATATATATTTGCAAGTGTTTAATTGATTATTTTAAAAAATATGTTCGTCAACCAATTGTGATGGAATTATCGTCTGGAAGCTCCAAAGTCACGTTTGACCCAATGTGGTAAGGATTTTCTAATCATTCCAAAGTGTCATGTTAAATTATGTATATACTTAAAGTCATATGAAGATTTAAACCCAAAAGAAATATGAAAATTATGAAGGTATATGAAGGGATTGCCACAATTTGTTATACGAATGATACGTTCTCCCGGTATGGGAACTATGTAAAATAAGTTTGGTGAACTTTTCCTAAAAAATTAAGAAATCATGAAATCAGGAGCATGGACTTATGTTTAAAAGGTAGTATCCCTTGGCATGTCATTGATATTACCGTGAAGACTCAAGGATTACCTTGACCGCGTGTCCTCACCGCTTATTAGAGTCGGTGATATCCTTGGCACACTTTTGGATATTATTGTGAAAGACCGAGAACTGCCTTTGGGCCCCAGGGGACACAGGAGCGTATGTGATTTGTTTGGTCGATGTCCAGGTAGAAAATAGGAGCTTATGACCTTAGATCATGAGGTTATCATGATCCTTTCTTCGTTCCCCGTATCGTTAGCTAGTACAGCTTACTAGCCTTGGTCTGCAAATATAATAAAATTTACACATAATATAAAATCCCAAGAAAAGAACGATCAAATATGATAAGTTGCTCATTTTTCATGAATGCATTTGCTCACGTTTCATATTGTACATTCTATATTATGTTCCTATCTTATTTCCTGTCCCATTTGTTTATATTGTATCTTATTTTTATTTATATTACACCAGTTGAGTTTTGGCTCACCATTGTTGCTTTCATTGTGTCCAGAATAGCATGAACTTATCCCGATAGGGCAGGATAGCGGTTTAGAAGTCGGTTAGCAATGAAGATCTTAGAGGATAGCTTGAAAGCTTAGATTTGTGATTTTATACCCTGTTATAGAGTATATTGTATTATTTGATGGTCATGTATACCGTTGATGATGATATTATATATGTAGTCTAATTTCTAATGTATTTGATGGATATAATTACTTCCGAAAGTTTATGTGGTTTAATTATGTACCTAGTGGCATCTTGTCTTAGCCGACATCATACTCAAAGTTATGACGCCGGTGCCACATGTTGTTAATTATGGTTTTGGGTCCTATGTGATTTGTTGTGATTTTTGGATGTGTCGGAGTTGATTTAAATAAATTTTTATTGTTGTACAGGATATTTTAAAAGTTTTGTATTAATTTGGTGGCTGTGTTTCTGCCAAAATTCTGTCAAATTTTGGTATCAGAGAAAAAGATACTTTAGATTTGATTTGAATCTTATACAAACGTTTAAACTAGAATAAGATAGATTGAATAAGTAGATGAGGTATAGGATGACTAAGATAGGCCGGATAGTTCTAGTTGCCCTTGTTTATTTGACTGAGGCTAAGATTAAGTCAGGATCAGTAGCTAAGTTTGATTATTAAGTTACGCTATCCTAGTTAGTGCCTTAATCGAGATAAGTCGATTAACTTAGGCTAGAACTAAGTTAGAAATTAGTAGGTAAGTTGAAATGTCTATCTTACACTACTATGGTTAGTGTCTAAATTAGGAATTAACCTATATTATTCTTGTTCTAGGAAAGATATCCATAGCCAATCGTGCCTCATAGGTGAGGGTTGAAACATGGAAGTGGTCAACCATGTGATAGAGAGGATGAGCATCTGAATCTATTAAATGAAATAACGAGACTTGAAGATCTAACAAGGTCTTGTCCAAGCGAGGACTGGGGGATGGGATTTTCAAGAAGGATCCCTTGAGGATTAACTTCATATGACCTTGGTCCGAGGACTTAGCATTGGGAAAAACTTGTATAGTGTCGCAAGTGAGATGGATAAGGTGAAATCGTGGGCTCGAGGTTTAGATGACTTGGATTCGATTCCTAGTATTTGTGAATCCGAGGATGACGAATTATGATTGATATAATAATGATCAAGTGTTTGAATTTTGGGTGGCTTGTATTCTGTAGAAGTTGAGATGTGAATCCTGTGAATTAAAATGGTATTTGTAGATACCCTATGTTTGGGAAGATAAGAGATATTGTAGAGTTATGTTCATGGGTGTTCTATTTTGGATAGATATTCTTCCCGACAAGTTTTGGGAGCATGTTTCTGATTGTAGTCAGTTCGATTGCATGATTGAATATTGTTCTTATCCATGGGTCAGACAGTGATGAGGTCTAGTGCCTTGAATTAGAGTTCTGTGGTGATGACATAAGGTGTAGAGTGTCGTCTGCTGTGATGGAAGATAAGATTCTTGGAATTGATTGTGGCCCATGTATCATTTTTGGATCCTGAATCTATGTCTTCATTGGTGATTCCTAAATTTACTTGTTTCTCTAAGGATCAAGGCTTGGTGCTTGAGGTATTGATGTTTACGATATTTCCTTGGGCCCGTATATATGATTAATTGGGCTGAATTGAATTATTTTGAGGTATCAAACTTTGATCTGATTTCGGTGGTAGTTTGGTTGGCAAACCATTATGTCATTATGAATTGGATTAGTAAGGATATTACATTCTGCAATTGGATTGTAGGATTTTGAGTATGAGTCCAAATTGATCGAGGTATCTAGAAATTAGTATCATATTGCCTGCGAAACGTTTAATGAGGATTTGCGCCCAGTTTACTTAGCATAAGAGACCACATCTAGAGGTCATTTGTGGTCACTGAGAAGTTTGGCCGTATGAATATTTGAGGATATTTTTTGGAAGGAAGATTAGGTGATTGATCTTTTAGTCAATATTCGAGATTGTGCCAAAATCGACACTGATCTTTAAGGATTTCGTACAAAATTGAGAAACCATTGGTTAGGTGTCGCCGTGGGATGTTCTAAAATCTTGGAGGCACGTATGACGAACCGATGCGGTAATCTATGGACTTTGAAAATTTGGTTACCCAGGAGATGAATGATTTGATAAGAAATCACTATGAGTGAATAAGTGAATTATTTGATCTATTGCAAGGACTTGATGACTTCTAAGATCGATCTGTGCCCATAGCATTGTTGATTATGATAATTGAGAATTGTGCTCGTGGCAGCAATCGGGAAAAGATGTGGCTGTTACAAGTTTTAATAATGCCGTTTAGGTTTGTAGATTTATTGGCATACCTATGAATTTTATGGATTGGATCTTTCAGCCATATTTGGGTCAGTATTGTGATGGTCTTGTCGAGGAATTCAAAGAATCATAGGGAGTGTGAACCTTGTTTGAGGATTGTCTTATGGATTAGGAAGGCTATTAGCCGTGTGTTCGATTGAGGTTAGAGTGTGAGTTTTTGTAAGGGAAGATGTTGTATTGGGCATGCAGATTCTTTGGTAGCATATATGGGGTCTTGTAGAGATTTGAGTGATGGCTCTTTTGGAAAGGATTGACTGATGTCGCAAAAGTGTGCATTTCTCTTGGGTCTAGGTTAATATGGTAGGATGTTCGTTAAGTGTTCCTTGAGGACTGTAGCGTTTGTGGGACATTTGACTAGGAAGTAATCGGTATCCATCAGAGTAAGATACATGGGAATAACTTTCAAGGATTGAATGGTTAACGGTCGTCCATGCTATTTGGGTAGATTCCTGATGGATCAGGTGGGTTGTAGTAGAATGTGGTACTTTTGAAGAAGGCTTAGGATTGTACTTTTCCTGCATCGTGTGTGGGTGGCTACCCTCGAAATAAGTGGAGGAGAAACCCATGATCGGAATTACTCCAACCGTAGTTTGAAGTTAGGAATTTTGATCGTGCTTCGAGGGTTTATAGATTTTACTTATGGATGTAGTTATTGTTTAGCTATTCTTAAAAGTTTGAGTAGTCATGTCATACAGAGGATATGATTATGCATTAATGCAAATAGATAAACCTATTTAAGAATTATGATGATGAACCTCAGATTCTTTTAAGAAATGCAGACATTAGTGCTGTTAATTGATATTGGGAGTCCTTAGACTTAATATGTTTTCGATGCTTCGTAGGAGATGTGAAAGGTGATCCGCAAGTAGGTTCCAATATTCGGCCTATGGGACGTCGTGCTCTTGATTTGGGAGATAGAATCGCATTTAAAGTGTTGAAACTATGAAGTTATGAGATGAGAAGTCATTGTGGTTCTATTTCGGAATTGTTAGAACGACAAAAATTTTTGGGTGTATCAATAATTGTGGATTAGCTTTCGAGGATGTTCCATTTATCACGAATTTGGGTAATGCATGCAGGTCAAATAAGTTGGCTCATTGGTATGCCAACTAGACGATAAGATTGGGTAAGTATTCAAGTTCGAGGCTTTTGGGTGGTTGCTCGATTGTATTACCTAGGTTGATTGTAATCTAAATATTTTTAGACACTTCTTTAGTTGTATCAATGTCATTAGAATTTTTCTTAGGTTCATAATTATCAGGTGACTTAGGAGTCTAATATAAATCAATGGACACGAGTTGTAAGAAGATTCTTAGTGTGCTGATAAATAGTTAAGCAGAGTAACGCAGTAGAAGCATGTTGGCTCAAAAAGTTTGGAATGGGGTTAATATTCCAATGGAAGATCATTCTCAAGACCTAGGAGGTATCGAGGAGAGAGCCTGTTGGTTCGTCTGTGATTTTGTATTACGTCGGAGAGATAATCAATAATTGAGCTTACCCTTAAATTTGGGTGGATTATCGTGATGCCTCCCATGTACCAATAATTGAGGAATGGGTTTATGATCGGGTTTAACCATTGTAGAAGATTAGGAATGGTATTAGATAAAATGGTTTTAGACGTTGAAGATCAGAATGATTCGAATGATTAAGGTTTGCTAGAAATCATTGTCTCTCCAAGAAAGTGATTTGGGAGTACGAAGATGAAATTTGGAAGGACTATCCCCCTATTGTTAAGTCTTGAGGTTCATTAAATTTTGATGACGAAATTTTTATAAGTGTGGGAGAATGTAATATTATAAATTTTTATCCGATTTAATTAGAATTATTTATTATTATTTTAAAAAATTTGGGTGTGATAAAAATTAATTAAATATTATTAAAATTTAAAAGATATTTGAACTTGTTAGACTGGCGCTCATACTGCGCCTGTTCGATCACTCGAGTATCAATTTGAGTTTTGGGATTAAAAAAAGTATAACAAATATATAATAATAATAATAATAATAATAATAATAATAATAATAATAATACGTAGAGGGGGAGGGTTTTGGGGGAAGGCAGAAGCATAGGGTTTTGGGGAGAGAGAGGGATGGAGAAGAGAGAGAGATGAGAAAATGAGAGCTTTTGGATCCGATTTTGACTTTGAGCTAGTTGGAAAAATTATAAATTCGGTTAAAGTAAGTGTACTCATACCCTTTTCTCCTATTCTTTTTTATTTCGTTCAATCCTTTTTGGGTATTGTTGCCCTGGTACCCGACTCATGTATGTATTTGTGATACTCATGGCTTGATTATGTATATATATGAATTTTATATCTAAATTTGTAGAAATTGAACAGTTTTTGCGCTAAAACCCTAACCCAACACTCGGGTGGTTTTGGCCTCCGATTTTTAGGACTTTTGCGTAATTTGGGACTAGAATATCAATGCTGATATCTTGTATACATTAATTTACCAATTAGATATTAAATTTGATGATTTTATGTGTAAATTCGTTCCTCAAAACCCCAAGATGTGGCCGGATCTCGTTTAAGTATTTATTTTGAATTTTATGCATAAATTGGCTTGAGATTATGATTATCCATATCTTGAATTTAGTAATTTACCTATTGGATTTCCAAATTTCTGAGAATCGTCAGATATACATAACCGGGTACTGTTCATGTGCTTGTACTTTCACCTAAGCCACTTTGGTAAATTTTGCATAATTTTTGCATTGTTTAATTGTTAATTAAGTTGCATATATATGTATTTACATGTGCTTAATTGCTTATTCTGAAAAATATGTTCGTTAACCAATTGTGAAGGAGTTATCGTCTAGAAGCTCCAAAGTCACGTTTGACTCGATGCGGTAAGGATTTTCTAATCGTTTCTAAGTGTCATGTTAAATTATGTATATGCTTAAAGTCATGTGAAGATTTAAGCCCATAAAAATATGAGAATGATAAAGGTATATGGAGGGAAGGCCATAATTTGTTATATGAATGATACGTTCTCTCGGTGTGAGAACTATGTGAAAGACGTTTGGTGAACTTTCCCTCAAAAATTAAGAAATCATGAAACCAGGACCACGAATTTATATTTAGAGGGTAGTATCTCCTAGCATGCCATTGATATTACAATGGAGACTCAATAATTATCCTGACCACGTATCCTCGCCGCTTATTGGAGCGGGTGATGCCTTTGGCACCCCTCGAGTATTATTGTGGAAGAACGAGGACTACCTCTGGGCTCGGGGGGACATGGGGGAGTATGTGATTTGTTTGGCCCACGTCCAGGTAGATAATAGGAGCGTATGATCATAAATTATGAGGTTATCATGATCATTTCCTCGTTCTCCCGTATTGTTAGTTAGAATGTCTTACTGGCCCTAATTCGCAAACATAAAAAAAATTTATACATAATATGGAACCCCGATAAAAGAAAGATCAAATATGATAGGTTGCTCATATACCATGAATACATTTGCTTACGTTTCATGTTGTGCATTCTATATTATGTTCCTATCTCATTTCCAATTTCATTTGTTTATATTGTGTCTTATCTTTATTTATATTGCACTTGCTAAACTTTAGCTCACCCTTATTGCTTTCATTGTCTCCAAATGAGCACGAACTTATACTCGACAGAGCGGGGTAGAGGTTTAGAAGTCGGTTAGGTATGAAGATATTAGAGGATAGTTTGAAAGCTTAGATTTGTGATTTTGTACCCTGTTATAGAGTATATTGTATTATTTGATGGTCATGTATACCGTTGATGATGATATTATATGTGTAGTCTAGCTTCTGCTGTATTTGATGGATATAGTTACTTCTGCAAGTTTATGTGGTTTAATTATGTACCAAGTAGTACCTTGTTTGAGCCGACGTCATACCCGAAGTTATGACGCCGGTGCCACATGTTGTTAATTGTGATTTTGGATCCTGTGTGGTTTGTTGTAGTTTCTGAATGTGTCAGAATTAATTTAGATGGATTTTTATTGTTATACAAGATATTTTACAGGTTTTGTATTTATTTGACGGTCATTTTTCAGTCAAATTTTCAGTAGGAAACGCGGTCCGTCACAGACTCAGCCGGAGGATAGCTTCTCTAGTGGTGCCTGTCTTTTGCGTGGGCCTCCAGGACTCTTGGAATGCGGGGGCTCGGAGACGCTTGGAGTTGATTGAATTCCTGGCTCCCAATCCTACTGAGCCCGGCGATGGAAGATAGCGACGTTGTATTTTGAGACCGCTGATTTGAATTTTTCTATAAAGAAACTTTATCGATAAAATTTATTTGTGATAGAGCAGTTCATCTGTTGCGATTTGTTGTATTCGGATGACTTGTTTTGCCCTTCTGGTCTTGATTTTGGATGGATTACTGCTGTCAGTTTTTATGGCCGATATCCTTGCATTAGCTGCATAGTGTGATGGTTGGGATTTGGTTGGTGACTACAGTGTGAGCGGGGGGAGCTATTTGCCAGGCGTCATAATGGGCTGCCTTGGAAAGACGTGTCGTGCTCTGTTGAAGGGATGTATGTCATGGCCAACATTCGAGGCGACCCTTACGTTTTCCCGTGCGACGCCCCTTGACCTTCTCTTGTGTTGCCTATTTAAATGACGTATTCCCACGCCTTTCACAC
>JAOVVI020003532.1:0-18951 GCA_028571085.2 Nepenthes alata | reverse complement strand
TTTTTCTCAGGAGATCTCAATTCTTCTTCGGAGACTTTGTTTCTCCTAATTTTTCGAAGATCATTTCTCTAGAGATCTCACCTTTTTCTCCGGAAACCTTTTTCTCTGGAGATCTCAGTTCTTCTTCGGAGGTCTCAACTTTTCTTCCGGAGACCTTTTTCTCCGGAGATCTTAGTTTTTCTCCGGAGATCTCAGTTCTTCTCCGAAGATCTTTTTCTCCGGAGACCTTATTTCTCCTAATTCTCTAGTGATCTTTTTTTCGGAGATCTCACTTTTTTCTTTGGAGACCTTTTTCTCCGGAGATCTCAATTCTTCTCTGGAGATCTCAATTCTTTTCCGGAGACCTTTTTCTCTGAAGATCTTGTTTCTCCTAATTCTTCGGAGATCTTTTCTCCAGATATCTCAACTTTTCTTCCGGAGATCTTAATTCTTCTCCGAAGACCTTGTTTTCCTTAATTCTTCGGAGATCTTTTCTCCAGTGATCACACTTTTTCCTCCGGTGACCTTTTTCTCTAGAAATTTTTTCTTCGAAGATATTAACTTTTCTTCCGGGGACATTTTTCTCTAGAGATCTCAATTCTTCTTCGGAGACCTTATTTTTCCTAATTCTCCGGAGATCTTTTCTCCAGAAATCTCACCTTTTTCTCCGGAGACTTTTTTTTCCGGAGATTTCAGTTCTTCTCCGGAGACTTTTTTCTCCGAAGGCTTTCTTTCTCCTAATCCTCCGGAGATCTTTTCTTTGGAGATCTCACCTTTTCTTTCGGAGACCTTTTTCTTCGAAAATCACAGTTCTTCTTCGGATATCTTTTTCTTCGGAGACCTTATTTCTCCTAATTATCCGGAGATCTCACCTTTTCCTCCGGAGATATCAGTTTTTCTCCGGAGACCTTTATTCTTCGGGGACCTTTTTTTCTCCGGAGACCCTGACTTTTCGAAGATTTTGTCTTTTCGGAGACCATATGTCTTATGAGATTTTGCTCACTCTAGACCAGTTTCATCCCTGATTGACCTCAAGAAAGTCAACTGCAGGGTATTTCTACTAAAGTAATGGTTGAGGGTAGATCAGAGAGGGGTTCACCATCAGCGAACATACCAGATGTTTAAATCTCAAAACTTCTGGTATTGGGGGTAGTGATGGGTAGAACTGTTAATGGCCTACATGAAAAAAAGCTACCAAGGCCAAAATGTAAAATGGGCCGGATAGTATTGAGGTCCAAGAACACAAGCTCAATGTCTTATTCATTGAACTACTCCTACGGGTCATGAGTACAATCCTGAATATCATAACTACTCAAGTTAAATCAGAAGGCTTTTAACTGTTTCAGTTGGACTCTTGAAGTCGTAACTACTACAAATCACTGCAATTAATCATATTCGATTAGTCTTAACTACTGTGGCATCACTTATCATGGAAAAACAGATATGTGGACATGGTATAAAAGGGAAGAGTATCGAAGAGAAAAAGGGGACCCAGAAAAAAGAATATCACTCTCAGTTTAAAAATCCCTTACTTAGATGGTTGAATGAAAGAGGACTATATTAAAAATATTAAACTAAATACACATTTTGACTTTTCTCTTTAGAATTTTCTCTCTATTTTTGAGATGAGAACTGACTTAAGCGTTTGAGTATCTTTCGGGGGGCAAACCCCAATTGTATTCTAATTCTTGGTTTAATTGTGATGTGTAGGTCTTAGATTATCAAAGACGGAGTGGAGATCCAACTCATAAAGAACGTGTATTTGATATCCGTCACGAATTCAAATCCTAGTACGCATCATTAGATAAACTAATAACTGATATTTTTTGCAGATTATATAATTAAAGCTAAAATAAAAGTAAAACATAAACATAAAAAAAATAATTAATAAATAATAGAAAATGCGTTCGTATTTTGAGGGGGGGAAAATACCGTATTGTCGTAAGGAATCCCAATAGGAGGGTGCTGGCCATCTTCAAACGTTTTCTCGAATTCTCGCTGGTCATCGATTCCTTCTTTGTCATTTCCGCAATAAATCTTAGTTCCTTCCGAGGTACTCTCTGTTTTCAATTTATGTCTTTTTTCTGTGATTTTTGTTTGGTCAAGGTTTGGGGATTTTCATTCTTTCAGTTTCTGAATTTCAGTTTGGAGTTGTTAGTATTCGTATTGAATTGAGCTCTTGAGTATTTTTGTCGCTGTGGTGTTACCTTTGCCTTTCTACGACAATCGTTTTTGAGGTATTTACCACGAATTGGATGTTGCGTATTTCTAAAGTAATATTTCAAGATCAGGGGATGACGTTTCGTTTGAATGACTTTTATAATTAGATGATAAAACCATGTAACATGGCATGTAATCGGTGTATCTAATTTTGAATTTGTTTGGAATTGGGTTTTATGAAGAACTGCCTCCAGTTCTGAACTAATATAAATCCAATTTTGAGGCGGTCTATCATTTGGATATTTTATGGTTTGGGGTAGAACTATGTCTTATAAAATTTGCATGTGTGAAAAGATGACCAGTGATGCATCTTCGTGAAGATTCAAGATAAACCCTTGTTTCTTTTTGTATTTTACAGGGGTCATAGTCATGGCTAAGTCTGGATAGTGGCGGATTGACTAGTAATTCTCATTCCTTCAATGAAGATAATCATTACCAAACTCGTTTCAAGATATTTGATTGAAAATCTATCGAGTAATCAAGTAAAATTGGGAAAGGGAAAGAGCATATAAATTCTAATTTTCCTAAATGTATACTAATGATGTAAGTTGAATAAAAATGCTTGAAATGTAGTTCTGTTTGTTCTTTCAGTTCACAGTGCCTTGAATGGTCTGCAATAACAAAGCTAAGAGTTCTTACTAATTGGGGATCACTTGCATCAATCCTCTTCTCCAATCAATCATTTCATTGTTATATTCTTGAAGAATTTAATGAAACCAAATCATCTCAACTTCTGTTAGCTGCATTGGGGTTTCTTCACATGTAACCATTGTTAAAGAACTACTGATTTTGCATAATTACCACGAATTTTTCGCCATTGAACCACCAAGAATGATACCACCATTAGCAATATTCCATACAAGGACTCTCTGCCACATTTCCCATCTAATGTATGGGAATGCTCCCACCCTTGAATTGATTTTATCCAAAATTTTATTTCATTTTATTTTTTTGCAACATTTAACTGTTGTATAGCATGTCCTAGATTGGTTGTTTACTAAAGTCCCTGATGGAAATGTGCCGAAGCTGACACATTGCTAAAATTAGCAACATTGGTGGTGGTTAAATTTGTAAAAATTATTGTGGTTATGCGAGAGCAGCCAAAATATAATCTATCTTAAATGAATGTGGAGCAAAAGGTATTCTGACCTTTTTCTAATCTTGCAAATCTATCTTGAACTTTTTTTCTTGCAAATCTACTCTCAATTCTTGAAAATCTTGCAAGTGTATTGGTGCCATTATCCTTTGAAGTTTAACGCTAATTAAACTATCCATTCCAATATTCTCGTTGTCTAAGATAATATACTAATTAGTCTTAATTGACCCAACTTATCTGAAAACTCCGCAAAAAAGGAAAATACCTAGCTAGTCGTAATTGACCCAACTTAACTGAAATTTCCCAGAAAAACAAAACACCCTGCCTCCATCACGGTCCGATTCCTACCACTGGCTCCCACTTCCTCTACTGCCCCCTACCTTCTTCATCCTCCTCCTCCTTTGTGGCTCTCTCTGCCCAGCCCCTTCCCCGTGCCAATTGAAAGGAGTGATTCAGCCCCTCTGCATCATTGCTCATCTATGAATGAAACTAACCAAACAGAGATAATAAAAATGCAAATGAGCTGCCTCATTAGGTGGGCAACACACTTAAGAAATTGTTACATCGAGTTGAAATGCAATTCCATTGGATCATTGGCTTTTTTGGTTCAAATGCATGTTGTTTCTTCAGTGAAAAGAAGGTTTATGTGTATGCTCTTGCATCATAGTGTCAATAATTTTACTATTGGCAAATTATTGGATGGAAGATGCATACTTGAATCATAGAGGGTAAGGGGGTGGGTGTGTGGGGAGAGACAGGGAGGAGGGATTGGCAGTGGAGGGGGTGGCTATTATAGTTCAGAGGTGAGGGTGGAGGTGAGACTGTGAATGGCAGTGGGATGAAAGATGTGGGTGATTTTTATTTTTTGATTTTTTTTGAATTATTTTTTTTCATTTTATAGTTATTTAATGTATTTAATGGAAACGTTTGAGGTTAAACAACAGTTATGTTACCTCTGGGGCTGGACTTCATGTCATGTTATTTATAATATCTATATAACCAACTTCAGAACTCCTGATATTTTTAATCTACGCATGGTAGCTATTTCCAAATGTTGGAGAGGGAAATTCTTTCCCATTCTAAGAGGAGGTGGTGTCTCTATCCTTTTTCAAAAGTTGATACTCAGGGTCATTCCGTCTGCTACACCTTTAAGCCACACGTTGTTTAGCTATGAGAAAAGGGAAAACTCTCTATAATTAATTATGGAGAAAAAACTTCATTGGAGAATATGCAGTGTGGTTCATTTGGCAGGATAAGAATTGCTTTTGTACCAAAACAAGAGGTCAATTGTTAAGATTCCTCATGCATCTACATAGCCATCAATCCTCAATATACAATTGAATTTTAAGAAGAAAGGATTTTGGGATATCGTGAAGATATGCAAGATCAACATGATTAGAATAGTAAATTCCTTTGTTGGGAAGATAGATGATCTTGGTGCTGTTACTCTTTGTAGCATGGTAGGTGTAGGAAAACCTTCAAGACCCTTTATATTCTTTATTTTCGAAGGACTGTCAATATAGAATGCGGATTGTGATCTATTTTAATCCACTTCTTTATGTTGTCCTAACTTACTTTTGTAAAGTGCCCTAACCTACTTTTATAAGGTGCTTGTTGGATATCCCAAACTGGAGATGGATACTTGGGCATGATCCTATAAATATAAATGAGAACATGGAAATGCTTGAATACATGCACCTAGAATACACGTGTCTGACCCAATCTCGGTCTATGCAACATAGTAATCCAAGGTCCCTTGTATGGGCCTTTATAGAGCTTAGTAATAGGAGACAAATGGTGTAATTTTCCCCTTGGATGAGTAGGCAATAAACAATTTCAGTTTTTGGATGATGTGCTTTTGCGCACCATTGTAAGCTAGAGGTCAAGGTTCAAACTATGGAAATGGCCTCTCTGTAATGTAGGGGTAAAGCTACATGCATCTGACATTTTCCAAACCAAATAATGTGGGAGCATCTTATGCTGCCCTTTTGGTTTCTAGTTCACTGTAAGAAGGAAAACCTTTTCCCAGCATTCAATGCCGGTCTCAAGCTGGGGCCTGAGACAATTTGATGATAACATTAGCTGTATCCTTTTGATAAGTAATAATGATATTATAGCGGTTAGACAACTAGCAATGTTGTGCAAAAGTTGGCATTAACAATAAACAATTTAATATTCTTCTCTTAGTCAGGATGTCCCCAAAATCAAGGTAAGAAAGTTACCAACTGTACTGCACATACGTGAACCAAAAATAGAAGTTTTTTATTTGAAAAATAAGACTTCTAATTTGATTTTTTGACTTCCCCTCTCTCTCTAAATGCACAGCCTGATTGCTGTTGGGACGATATTTCTTATCAAAAAGTAATTGTCTTGTACAGTAGTAACTGAAGATGATCTAGGACAGATGCAATCAATCAGGAGCAAAGACGAGCAACAACAAAGAAGCTTTATCAATCGGCTAAAGATCAGCAACAAGGAAGATACAAGAGATAGAAGTGCTAAATAAGCCATGTAGAGAAAAGGGTGTGAGTTGAGTAACCAAGTAGTAGTTCCATTATTTTCCTAGATTCTGTCTTCTGTCTTCTCCCTTCTCGTCTTCCCTTCTTCTCTTCTTCTGTCTTCTGTTTTGATTCTGTTGAAGCAGGGATCTACCAAGTGCATGTGAGATTACTGAGAGAAGGTTCCAATCTCATGAAATTTAGTCCTTGCTTCTCCCAAGATCCAAAGTTTCACATTTTTCCCACAAACACAAGTATATGGATTCTGTAATTCTGCAATCAGCTAGCTAAACAACTTTATATATCAGATAATGCAGTTTTTTTCCGCCTCACAAATACCTTAATGAATTCTGCAATTGTGAATTGATTCTCAATTCTGGAGTTTGATCTTACAGGAAATGGGAAATTTCTGCATCTGCTTTCTGTGAATTTCTGCAAAACCCGTCCCTGTTCTTGATTTTGATTTTCCAAAATACCAGTATGAAATTCTGCTACATCTCAAAGTGTTTAATTCTAATTCTGGCCCTCAATTCTGTTTTCTGTTTCTGTTCTAGATATGTCACCAAACCCTTCTCAATATTTGCTGGTTCCTACTATAATTGCCGCCATTTATTGAATATCAGTGATAAAGACTTCTTGCTGTTATCAATTTCACAAATTTTGATGTCATTCATGCCACAAGCACAGCTTCATGGCTAGCATATCAAAAAATTTGATGAACAGATGAAAAGCTAGCGACAAGAAACCTTTAAGCACATACAGTCTTTACAACTCAAGCAGGACCAACAGCATTGGCAGGCTCATGAACAGCTAGATGATCTCAAGAAATCCATATAGTTAATTTACGACACTCTATGTATCAAATTTCAGAAAGACTTCTTAAAGAGCCCACCAAAGATCCTGTTTCAGCTTCCATCAATAAAAGCCAACATTCTGGTTCTGCAATGCAGTTCAATTCCCACTTTGAAGCAACAACAACAAAGTTCAGCTCCAAAAGACCTCCGGAATCAACTGGAACTGGTCAAGGCAACATTTTTCTGCATTATGATAATGATGCTGCAGACTCTGACAATGATGGCAGCTCAGAACAGAAAGGGACACCAACAATCTGCTAAGCCAGACTGATTGGATCATTATCAGCCACAACATACTTGTATGTTAGCTGAATTCAGCAGAAAACTCAAGGAAAAGCCCAGGACCATGACAGCAATCACAATTAGCAGAATAAACCACTCTTATGTGTTCCACAATCATGACATACACGGTGATTTTGGACCAAGGCAACTACTACTAGCTACAATCTACCCTTTTGAAGTTGTGATCACAAGCATTTTCAGCATTCTCTTTGAGATCAAGGGAAGAAGATTTTGTCAACAAGACTTGCTCACAATTCCAGCCTATGCACTTCCATCTGATTGATGGCTTAAACATTCTCATTAGGGATGAATCAAGGCCAAAGAGACTATACTATTATATATAAAGTGGCAATAATAGAGTTACCAATGAGTAAAGTAGCTGCACCTAGTTGCATCCTTATTTCACTAACGTAGTGTTGGAGTTCAAGTCATTGTCCAAGGCAAGTTGTCCCTACTTGATGACTCCAGGAACTTCTTTGTAGGAGTTCTGGTCTTACATCATGCCATATTCCCTCTTTTCCCATTTTTCCTAAAACCTTTATTTCTGAGAGAATGGTCATCACTCACCAACTTACTACCCAATATGCTAATTAAAACAGATAGTTGCCAAAAAGTTGCAACTAAATGCAATGAATCAGCACACCCAATCCAATTGTTGCAATTGCTTTTTCTGAACAAAAAAACTTAAATATATTGACTATGAGAGCAAGAAAAGTTAGGAATTCTTTTTTTTTTCCTGGGTTGCTGTTTGGAAAATTCATTTAACTTCCCTGTTTTGTACTATTCTTCCTTTATATTTATGGTCAGTGTCACAGCTGGATTGCCTTTGCTTTTTAGGTTCCTTGGAACTATCTAGGGTTGACAGCTTGCTGTTCTTGATTTATGAACTTGTGAATAGGAGGCCTAATGTCATAGTGACAGAGGTTTGCCTATCTTTGAAATTTCTGTTTTCCTAAACAGAAGTTTTAGGAAGGCTTTATATAGTTATTTTGCATATTTTGATAGAAGTGGAAGCTGTTAAAAGTGTCAGTGTCTTATCATAAATGAGTATTGTATTAAACTCTAGAAATTATAAAATTCAGTAAACTCTTCCCTATTAGCTGTTGTCTACTGATTTGTGTTACAGTTTCTAACATGTTCTTTATCAATTAAATCAGACTGTATAATTCATATGTTTTTCTGTCCATGGATGTGTTTTCATGTGTATGAGCATCTGTGTAGTTAACTGTGTTTGGTTAGCAGCTGATACCCGATTTGTGATGGTAGCAATGTTGCAATTTACCTTAATTGTTATCAAACTGTAACAGGTGCTTATTTTTGGCAATTTCAGTTTTCTGTAGATGTTTACCAGCTCCAGGAGTGATAGTGACAACTCAACTTTTGACGTGGAGGAACTGTTACATATTGGAGCAAGATGTATAGAGGTATCTTCCCTGCACAGTCGTTGTTACATAAGCTTCTGCCAAATATGATGTTTTAAGATCTGTCATGCTCCAAGAGATTGAGATGACAATAATACCGGCATATGCTTCAGTTAGATTGCCAGGTTGTGTAAGGATCGGAATGTGGGAGACACTATGTGACTTACCAAAAAAAAAAAAAAAAGGGAGACACTATGTGAAATATATTAGCAGTGTAAAGGTATTGAATTGATTGAAGCCTATGCCCCAAGCTTGAACTAAGAAGTTACTAATATACAAAGTAGATTAGGGAACTTACCCCTTTTGCGGATTAATATTGATATTAGCATTTGTATCATTGCCGACTATATTGGTGTCCATATCGGGTGACACTTATTATTATCCAATGTTGTGAACGAAAATTTTTTCCTCATCGTAACATTAAAAATTATATACTAAAATGTAACCAACCTTTTTTATATTTTACATATTAAAAAGGTTTAGTCAACTATATCAAAAAACACTCTAAAATTTATGATTTGTGCATACTTTATACCTTTGCAAAATATATGGATTTATGCTTTTAATAAGACTTGTGTGTATTCAATGAATGTGGATTTGGGCTTCCAAGAAGCATAGCAAAACATATGTAAAAATCGGCTGATAGTCTGATTTATATAGGCCAATTAACACGATGTCACCTATATAGATACATGTAGCAATAATTTCCATTGTCGGGACCTCCCAATATCAAGATAAATCTGTCAATAATTGGATCCATGATCCCATTCACTTGGTCTTGTTGAAAGGCCTGCACAATCTTTTTTTTTTTTCTGCTAATAAGTAAAGAACCTCTTTTCCTCTAAAAATACTCATGTCAATTGGCTCCACATTCTCAGCTTAATACTGAGCAAACTATTTATAAGTTGACTAGCTGTTTGATCCATTTAACTTTAATTTGTTATGAGCTTCCTGGCATAAGAATCGATTTTGATCGTAACTCTTCTTCTAACAAGCATTGAGAAACCAAGCATTACATTCTCATCAAAATATGTGGTATTACCTTACTATCTTCTGTGTCTCACTTCTAGGCATTCATCTATACCATTTTGCTTAAAAAACTTTTGTCAGCCTCAGCTAGCCACAAATTAGGATGAGAGATTGATGGCAAGCTTGTTTGTAGCCAAAGTAAGATATATTTTTGGATAAATAATTCTGCATCCTAAAGGGATGTCCTCTTTATATATTAGCATTAAGTAGACAGAGATGAGGATCCTAAATAAGGGAGGGTATCCAAACTACCAAACTAGAGACAATGATTGTAACAGTGCAGGGAGTTGTCTTTTTCTTCTGATCATTCCGCTCCACTAACTTCAACCTTGCAGATTGACCACCCTCCTTGGAGCACAGTAGAGGTATGGAGACTTCCAGGTGCAGGGAAATTGCTTAGCCTATGCACTGTCTTTTCAAATGCATCATTTAGTAAACAAGTTATTTGACACCTCATGCATTGCAATGGTTATTGTTCTCAACCTCATACTTGGTTATTTACTGCTTGTTATTGCTGAAGCTACCTTATTCCATGTTTTTAATCCTATCTCTGTTTACTTAGCTTGTTATCCATGAATTGTCTCACTAACTTTTTTTTTCATCTGTGGATTTTAAAATGCAGCTAAGAAAAGAAAAGGATTTGTTAAAGGAGTCACAATCCCAGAGCAATGATCTGATCAAAGTAATATTCAACTTAGCATTTCATTCATTATCTCATATAATGTACCTCATGCTATTTGTGTGTGCCTGATCTAAGCAATTTAGTTTCTGCAAGCCTCCCTCACCATCTCTAACGCCCTTCAAAAAAGGCAGAAAATTTTCTGAAAATCTATGAACATTTTAGAAGGCAAAGATATTATTTGTTGCTAATCTGATGTACTGACAATAAATGATACAATACTGCAAATATGACGTTTTCCAATGATGCCTATCAGTTCCAATTTCTGAAGCCATTGATGTCTTTGTTGTTGATCGATTTTTGACTTTATTATACACAGAGGCTTGAACTGCATGTTGAGAGATTGACTGAAGCCTGTAATCAAGATAAGAAGCAAATTCAGGAGTTGGAAAGAGAATTGGATGACTGCTTCGTGGAAATAAGTAAGTTAATTGATTTTGGTTATACTGCTGTTCTTGTTGTTTCCAGTCCATGAATCCTTAGGCAGGGAGCTGTGGTTGTAATTAACCTGAAATTATTGAAATTCTGGTTATCATTGTCTACAAAATATGATCCTCTATTAATCTCTATGCATTTCACTGTTTCACCAAAAAGTTGAGAAGGTCCATGGAAACTGTTTTTGACTGCCTTATATCCTCTTATTCCTATATGGCATTAAAGCGGGAACATGATTTTCTTCATGTAAAACCTTGCTTATATTGCTTGTTTTGGTTATCTGTGTTACTAAATAGATAGTTGAACACTGAAGTAAAAGTGAAATGTTATTTTCCTTTATTATTATCCATAAACAATATTTTTCTATATATAAAGTTAACGGTGTTCGTCCCCTGACCATTGCCTCCATTTTTAATATTATTGTGTTAACATATGTCAATCTGTAACACAAGGTTTCTTTAAGCTGATCATGGTGCAATTGCATGATTTCCTTTCATGATACGTGCTTCTGGCAATGTGATGACTGATGATGCTTTGAGGCATGCTTTATTGCATTAAAATTATAGTATGTTGATGATAACCAGTCTTTCCTGCCTTTTAACACACTGAATGGTTAGCTCTTCTTTGCATTTGACCTGGTTATAAATGGACACTCTTGGGGCTCAACCTATTTTTTGTTGGTGCCTCTGCTAGCTAACATAGAAATCTGTTTCCAATCCCAGATTTGGAACTTCCTTTTGTCAGCCCTTCTTTTGTGGTTGATGGACATTCAAGAAAGTGGATTCACCTGTTGTTGTAACCAGTGGCCTTAAGTTGGCTTTGCCAACGCATTATTAGGGCTATCCCACTTCATTCTTTGCTGACTTCAGCCCGGGCTAGCTTTTTGGGAAACCCATTCCCATTGCACTCATGGCTATTGCATACTTGCACTGGGTTCCAAACCTTTGGCGACCTCATTACTTCTATCTCCGGAAAAGACCAGTGGAGAATATCTTACATATGAATTTCCCCATTGCATCACCGGAGTCAATTCATGCACAAAAATATTAGTATAAAAGGTGCTGCTTCAGAAAGCCCAAAACTTAGTGAAAAGCTCCCATTTGAGTAGTCTCATGGGTCTTTGGTTTTGAGTTTTCTGTGATTGATCTTTCCTCGGTACTATTGTTGTGTTCTTTACAGATCATTTGCGGTGTCAACTAAATGTCATAAATGCAGAGGTGGACTGCCTAGGCGAACACGCATGCAGTCTTGAACTGAAACTTGCAGACATGGCAATTTTTCAAGAGGAGGTGGTCAGTCTTAGGGATTGTCTGAAGCGATCAAATTCAGAGTGCTTGTTCTTGAAGCAGGAATTAGGCAGCAAAGAAATAGAACTTCAGAAGTCAACTTTGTATGTTGAGAAGCTAGAAGAGTCAATTTCATCGGCTGCTTTGGAGTCACAATGTGAAATCGAGACCTTGCGGCTGGACATGATGGCGTTGGAGCAAAGCTGTTTCGAAGCTAAGAAATCTGAGGAAGAATCCGATCAGGAGAAAACTAGAATGGAGGTGTTGATTCATGAACAAGAGGTACAGATAGAGGCAGCCCGGAAAACAATCGGAGCTTTAGAAAAGGAAAAAAAAGAACTGAAGGCAATGCTTAATAAGTCTGAAATAAATGCCAGATTATTTCGCCAAAGGATTGAGGAACACTTCAAGGAATGGCAGGAAAGCAAGAAGCTTGTACAAGTCAACATGCCATTTGTCTCGAGTGAACATAACAATGAGTGTGTTGCTTCTGAAGAAGTGGGCGTGTGTGGTGAAGTTTTGGGACCCCTGCTGTCAAAGCTGCTCAAGCTAGGAACATCAGATGCTGGCTTAAAGGACGATGCTAAAACAACATCCTCTCAAATCCATGAATATGAACTACTTGTTAATCAGCTTAAGGAAGAACTTAGGGTACAAAAGCTGAAAGCAAAGGAAGAGGCCGAGGACCTCACTCAGGAAATGGCCGAATTGAGATATCAAATGACAGAATTGCTCGAGGAAGAACGTAGACGCCGTGTCTGCATTGAACAGGCATCCTTACACAGAATTGCAGAGTTAGAGGCACAAGTTCTGATTGAAAGAAGGAAGCCTTTTGCACCCATTGCCCACATGAATGAATCTTAGAAAATCCCTGAACTACCCAAGTGTCTCTCTGGGCATGAATCTTGAAGTTCCGGTCCCTCAGAGCTGGGTTCGATGGGGGTGATTTGCTGATCCTTGGCTCATCAATCTAGCAGATACTGGTGTCAAAGTGTGTTGTGATTGCTGGTTGTATGGCGCAGTTTGGACCAATAAAATAAAGTGTCCCGGCTCCGTTTTGAAAAAAATCCTGATTGGTAATATATCAATGATTAAAGTTCAAAGATGGAATTTTGAAGTGTTATTGACTGAAATGATTTGAAAGTAAGATGTGAAAGTGATGATAATAGACAAATGTAAAGCAAATAGCCGAATAATAATAAAACTAAACAAAGGTAATAACAATCAACACTGAAGAATGCAGTCACTTATTCTAACAATCTAAGCATGGGATAGTACTACAGACACCTGAAAGCAGTGGAGAAGACCATTGTCGACGAGAAGGTTTTGAGGTGAAAACATTAGCAAGACTCTGTAGAATTTAAAGCCAAAAAATTTGAGTGATTAACAAAAGGGGTTTGATGAAAGTAAAATCGATGTGCCAAAAATAAAAAAACAGAAAGAAAAATTGCTGGAGTGGAGTGTGTCGGCTCAGTGTCAAGCATTGTCCCAATTAATCAACAACAACTCCTCTTTCTTACTTGGGATGCAAAATAATGAAGTTAATTAAGTAAATTGAATAGACTACCAAAACAATAACACTAAATAAGAAATGATAAAAATATTAATATTTATTTATTTCAAATGGGAGGATCTTCAACTCTGTTCATTCTCGCCCTGATAGGCATAAATAGAAGGAACCAGTAAGAAAGAAATTTATCTCGGTATTATCTGCATCTAAGGATGGAATATCACATAATTGTTAGAAGCATTCACGTCGGAATTATAGAAATTTTTACGTCATAACGTGTTTGTGCAATCTTAGAACACCCAAAACTAAATAGTATATAATTTCTCTTTTTTAATAGACTTTGTTCACTAGATTTCGTCTGCTAAATTTTGCTTATTTAAGGATATTGTTTATCAGAGCTAATTGAGGTGCACATCTAACAATGGTTCATTTGAAACTCATCATGTCACATCTAGATTAGCCCTCTTTGAGCATATGGCCTATTTGAACTCACTGTGGCACCCATTTAAGCATAGATTATTTGAAACTCGCTTGAGTACTATGTCTATTTGAATCTTATTTCTTTGACTATGTCACCCATTCAAGCTAAATAAATTGCTCATTTTAGCATTATTCATAGAACTAATGTGTCCTATCCAAATCTACTATTTTTTTTTTATCATGCCTCTCATTTGTGCTAAGTAAGGTACTCATCTAAATCTTATATAGTTCCATATCATCATTCATTCAAGTATTTTGTCCAATTAAAGTGCATTATTTGAGAATATTATTTTTAAAATTTAAGAATTATAAAACGTAAATTGAGAGGTGACAGAGTGTCCCCACCTCTTGATTCCCTAGCCTTTACTACGGCATGAGGGGTGCTGCATCTTATTGACACGACACAGTATCTGTGTTGTGTTTTTACAGTATTTGAATTCAATCCAACGGTGACAGGCCAATTTTTTGTTTTTAATTTTTTGTGCTAAAATGCAATACATGGAAAAAGGAAAATGGCCAAGAGGTGCCATCATTAGCATGGGATCCCACCTACTGCATAAATTTGTTTTGAAAGATGTAGATTAGCTGAAGAGGTGAAAATGAAAATGGAGATAAATGTTATCTGAAATGGCTGTCATACATCAAAATATTTATGGTATAGATGAGTACATATCGATTAACTTTAGCTAAATAGATTGAGTGAACATTTGAGCAGAAATCTAACATGTTCATCAGTGCTGGATCACTAGGGTCCTCCATAATAAAATAGAAGTGAAAAGGAAAACCCACCACAGTTTTGTTGAAGAAAAGCTAAGGTTTATGTTAAGCATGGTTGCTTGGAAACTTGAGACTGTTTTTACAGCTTAGTCATTTTGTTTCATCAACCTCCCCACCCCCTGGCCAGAATGAAACAAAAAAAAACAAAGTGAGAAGGCTTTTGTCTTGTTAATTTCATGCTGGTAATCACCTCACTGTGCATCTCCATCATCATCAAGTGCCATTTTCTCTTGCCTCAAACTCTTTAAGAGACTTTAAGTGACTGATTCTGTTGATGGATGTGTTAGCATTTTTAAGTAATTCAGTCTCATACTATGAAATGATGTAGTAAAAAAACTATGCTAATGTTTCTTCTCACTGGTTAACACTTGCTTGAATAACTATTTAACCAATTGAACCAGTTCATCCTTGTGTATGGGACATCCTTTATGTCATTTATTTTTGTTAGATTTTATTTTTGCAGGATCATTGTATTTATTTATTTATTTATTTCTAAAATTTGCATGTTTTATTTTAACTATTTAGGTCGGAATGAATGTTTTTCGGTTATTCTTTTTCCAGGTTGGAGGCCCGAGAAGAAAGTTCCACGAGTGGTATATGACGTTTAGACATATTTTTCACGACAAGAATGTTGAATTTATGGATTTGTATTTTCGATACAACAGTTTTGTATGTCTTTAGATCAGTATATCTTATAAATTCTCATGTCGAAAATTGTGCCCTTTTTTGTTTAATTTCTATTTTTACTGAGTTGGCTTATGTTTAAGTGGTTCCAATCCCCAATAGATAGAGTAGAAGCTTTAAGTAGAAAACCGTGATGTTATTGTGATATATTTGTAGTGTGGAAACTTTTTATTAAAATTAAGTATTAATTAAACTATCATAGCATATTTTTGTGGATTTAGGGTTAGTGAACATCTTCATCTTACCTGTTGGATGAGAAAAATCAATCAAAGGAGATTTAAAAACTTAAAAATTGTTTCAATAATTATTTTCTAGAAAAAAAATTATTATTGGATTAAATATTCAATAGATATTAATATTATAAAATAATATATAAAAATAATATATATGCTTTTTTTAAAAAAAATTTAAAATCTTTATCATTAAATTTTCATACAATGATAAAGGTAAAAAATATCTAGAAAAAGATGTATGTTTCCAAATCTATTTTTGTTCTCTATTAATATTTGTTTTTCTACCATCACTAGCAAATCAACTTGATAGATCAATAGATGATCAATAGATTGTTTATAGGCTATAAAAAATTATGCCCATACCTGACTGTTTGATATAGAATATCTAAGATGATTAAAATTTGAATATTTTTTTTATAAATAATTTTTTATAAGTTTTTTATCATTATATGCTTCATAACATTTGTCTTCTTTTATAGTCCTATCAATAGTTTCCACCATATTCGGTAATTGATCTTTATCAAAATGAATGGTTGCAAAGTTTTCGATCAAATCGCCAATGGCCAAAAGACCCACTTCTAACTTCACTCTCTTCAAGAGTTCCGCCAATTCGAAAAATATTATACAAGAATTTTGACATTACTCGTCCTGATCAAGTTTGTAAATCCTCTCCAATCAGGCTTTTATCATGCGTTCATGCTGCAGTTTATGCCTCTGGCCATTTAAATTTACTTTTACGTGATATGTTTTTCAGGAATTTGTATAATCTCAACAGTAATTAATACTTTTACAGCATGTCAACACATTATTCTAATAGTCTTAAATAGATGACATATACATTTAAATATTTTATTTATCGGATCATAAAATACTTTGAATAACACATTTGGGACTGTTGATACTACAGCAAAATAAATAGGACCTTCTCGTAATAGTATATGCAATATAGGAATATCTAACAATTCTGATTGTACATTTTAAAGATCGTTAGAGTTTAACTTTTTATGGTTGATTTTATTAGCGGATAAGAACGCAGAATTAGATCAATCTTCCTCTGTTTAAACTCATATTCGACCACTAATTTCTTATACATCTTTTTCTCCTACAACCAATAAAAATGATTAAAAAAATTGCCTATATTAAAGTCACATCTAACATGTCTTTTACCGTCACTATATAGACTTGCACTGAATTACGTATTTCGTATACCCAATATCAAAATATTTTTCATATAATATGCAACCTATTTATGTTTTAGATAGTAAATATCGTTTAACTAAAATCGCACATAAGTCTTATATTTGTTAAATACTATCTTTACTTATAACGATTCAAACTCGTATTCATTTATGCAGCGGAACATGTAACGCATGAATTCTAAAAGTAAGTTACCGTGTCCTGCTAAATATTTCGCAATATTTTGTGATATATGTCACGTACACAAACCGTGACAAATAATGGGTGTCACTGGTTACACTGCATTCACCACTGTGGTATTTTGATTGGAAAATGTACTGATTAGAATTCTCCAACCATGGTATTTTAAGAATATCTCAAATAACTATAAAAAAGAATCCACTGCCTCATTGTGTAATAATATAATTATTATCTTATAGTGGTTATAACTAGTAAACACACCAAAAAAATTTTAACCATTTATTTGTGCCACATGTGGTGTAAAAAATGGCAATGTTCCCAAATAATTGACAGTCAATAATCATCTTTACGTCAGTAAAAAATATTAATTAAAAAGTTATCGAAATTAAATTGTATATCATAAAAAGGAGACATTCTTCATATATTTTTTTGAAAGTAAGTTAATAAAATGTTCTAAAAATTTAAACGTTATTTTTTCTAAATTTTTTTACTCGACTTTTCTGTACCAAAAATTTAATTGTCTTTCTATATGCATTCCAAAATAATTATGTGTCATTCATACTATCAAATGCCATCCCAATCGATGATGTGCAATCATCCGTATTAAATATATTTGATTAAAATTTAATTACTATTCAAATACAAAAATATCAAAATAGCAATCAAACATAATGAAATGGTGAGACAATATGGATAGGTTAGGTAATTCCATTTGCTTGTAAAGTAGCAAATTCTAATATTATTAGATAATTCTAAAATGGACAAAATGTAACCAATAATGTGATACTAAAAAATGATTTTACAATCTTTTTCAAATTCATCCATTGGTTACTAAAATGTCAAAAATATTTTAGACCAAAATATCAGTAAATTTAAAAAATATTCATAATCTAATTAATATATAAAATAAAAATATCTTAATATCCAATTTATTTTTTTTCAGTGCCTAATTTTTCTATTGAACTTCTCAATGGATAGCCAAATGGAATTATAGAGCATGTCCAACCCTCATCACTCATGTTAATGGCAAAAAGAGTAATATATGACATTTGGGGTCTAAAAAAAATCAAACATGCATGAAATTGTTAAATAAAAAATGGAAATAAAAAAAAAATCAAACAAAATTATATTTTTACAGCCAAGCAACAATAATTTTATAGTTTTTTAAAGTAATAATTTGAAATGATATATATTTAGTAAATTATTTAAATAATTAAAAAAATTAGTAATAATTTAGTTTTTAATGAAAGGAAAAGTATTTAATTATTCAAAAAATTGGTTATGTTCCTACCTTATTAATAACATATTTATGTTATAATTTAAATTAATTATAATGTGTTTTGTTATTTGAAAAAAGAAGTGCTATTTAGTGATAATTATCTGAAATATAATTTATTCTATTTAGTTTTTAGGCTGAAATAATTGTCTTATAATTTTAATATTTTGTGACTTTTATCAAGAATATGAGATAAGAATAAACAAAAAAAAAAAATGGGTCTTATATCTTTTGAAAAATAATATAACAATAAATTTATATTATCTATATGTAAGATAATGTGATTTTATTTTTATTTAACGGTTAGAGGGATTTATCTCTGATATTTAATTTTTTATTTTCTATAATTTTATTTAATACTATATGAAATAGGTTAAAAATAAATATTATATTTTTTTTATAATTTTTCTTATTTGAAATCAAACAAATAGATAAGATTTACTTGATTTTACATAATTTTACCCCTTTAATTTTTCATTAATCCAATTGTGGCTTTTCAATCGGGTTTTCATGGATCTCATGGGAACCCGCTTTCTCTTTCGAGCTTCACGGTCTCCCTCCACCCGGAAAAACCCTACAAACTCTGACCCTCTCGAGGAAATGTGACTTTTTTATCATAAAATTTGCTATATCACTTCGTAAATTCTGCTCCATCGTAATTTGGTTTTCATTTCTGCTTCATTGTTCCATTTCCTTGTAAAAATCTTGTAAAGCGTTTTAATGTTGTAGATGGAAATCATGCAACATGAATTCGGATGATTGAATGTTTCGTTCTATCAATCGTTCGTCACTATTGCATCTCTAGATTGTTTGAACGTGCATTTCCGCAAAAGGG
>JAOVVI020003531.1:0-18952 GCA_028571085.2 Nepenthes alata | reverse complement strand
TAATAATAATTAGGTCTAATAGTAAATGTTGCCTTTATTTTTTCAATAATTGTCACTGATAGCAAAAAGACAATTATGGGGTATAAAAATATTTTAATCTAATGAATGAAGGACGAATTTGAGTTATTGAAATAAGGACATTACCTAGGTTTTTTTTTTTCTATCAAAATAATAAAAATCATTTATTATTTTTCTTTGACTTCAACGATTACACACCAAAAAAATGCAAGGTGACCGAAATTTAATAGGAATGGTAATTTTAATTTGTCTTGTTATATTACAAATTATCTCCATTGTATAAAAAATTATTTCGATCGGCTTTGGAACACTCATCAAAAAAATTGAAATTAAAACCCGAGTATAAAACAATTTTGGCATCTATTTACATAGCCCAAAAATTGACTTGAATCGAATCATATATGACACGGCCAATTGTATTGAAATTTTTCCCAAATTATTCTAAGATTAATTATTTTTACCATATTAAATAGCCACAAAGTCTAAAAAAAATCTAAAATTTAAGTCAAATGTTAGGTATGAATTTTAAATTATAAATTTTAATAATAATTAATTAAGTTAAGTTAATAAAATATTAAAATTAAATAATATTTTGAGTCAACGTTAATTTTTTGAATGAGTTACATTAGATCCAATGATGCCTGATTATTATCTAACATATATATACATATTTTAGATAATAAGGATGCGTATGAATAAAATTTTTATACGTTCAAATGACGTATATGTGTGTTTTGAGGCAAAATGTAAACATTTGATATGCATCTAAAGGATGCTCATGCATCGCATGATTTATTCACTGACATCTAATGTGCACCTGACAAGCGTATATATATTAATTTTTTTATGAAAGGTTATTTTTTGTTGATTTTAATTATTTTTTATGATTTTTAGGAAGAAATGAGAGAAATAAAGAGAAAAAATGAAGATAATGAAAATTAGAGAAGAATAATCCAAATAATATTTAAGAGATTTTTCAATAATTTTAAATATAAGATAAAAAAATTTAAACCCTTCTTTCTTTTATTACTATTCTTTTTAGTCTTTGTTAATTTTTATTGTTCAAAATATTTATACATATGATTTTTTATAGTTAAATAATTTATACCTTATATGAATATTATTCTACTCTCATTTTATAAAAAAAGTTGTATAAAATATATAATCTTATTTCATGTATATTGTGTTTAAAAATTGAGTTTCTACAACTATTCTCATATGTGCGATTAAATCATGTTTAAATGTCCTTACATGCCTCTGATTTTCAAATATCTGTTACTCCATATTTTATATTAAAATAAATTGATAAAATTATACTAAATTTATAAATTTTTTTATAATTTATTGATATTATAACTTTTATATACCTTAATATGTATCTTAAATTTTTTACATATGGTAAACTTTATAATATATTTTCTACATATTTTTAAAAAACGTATACAAAATGTTCTTGCATACAATTTTTACTTGTCATCAATTTGAAAAAAGGATGAAGAAAAAATCTACATAAGTAGATGATAATTATATTTTATCCAATATAAAAAAATATAAAGAATACTTTTATACTTAGGTAAAATTTTTTATTTAATTATGTATAAACTACCATAACAAATTGATGAAATATATTATTATATGTCATAATATATTATAATAAAAATTAATGATTAAACTAATCATTCATAAGTTAAAATAATATTTAATCTCATCTATATAGTTAATTAATCATTTATAAGTTAAAATGATATTTAACATTATCTATAGAATTATATATATAACGATCCGTCAACATATTTTAAATAGTAGAGAATGACATTTGCTTATATAAAAGTATACATAACTCGAGCCTCGATATTTATCAATTTGTTGGTGAGACCATCACTGATAATTGGTCCATAAATTTTAGTATAATTTAAGTATATTTGGGTATTACCTAATCTAAATAATAAAATTTGATCATTAATTTTAAATTATGCATAATATGTATATTAGGTATTACATAATAGTTTTAAATTATTATTATTTTTTATTTTAACTATTAAATATTATAAATTCATATGGTCATATAATATAATATTGATTTATGAGTTGATTTTAGTAATTTATTTGGATTATAATACTCAATTACTTTGATTTTTAATTCGGATGCTCCTCCTTATGTATTTTTTAAAGTTATATATAATCAATATTTTGAGTCATTTTTTAGATGTCTTATTTTTTAAATTTTATATTTGACATATCTTCATTTCAAGTTTTTTTTTTATTAATTTGTGATATTTTTATATTGCATATCAATAAAATATTAAATTTTAATTAATAAATTAAATAAATAAATTTTTTATTAATGAAAGGACATATATTACCTCAAGTTAATGAATAATATTCAAGTAATAATACGACTTGGGATCGGAACGTGACATTAATTTTCAAAATGATTTTTTACATTTGAAATCCTAATATTATATTACAATTTTATACTTCTAATATTGCCTTTTTTTTTCCTATCTATTTCGAATAATCTAAGTACTAAGGTGAGGTAGGAATCCCCGATCACTAAGAGGATAATACTAAAATTTTAACCTATCAAGGATCATAATGAAGTTTAAAAAAAAATTATTAATTCGATATTAGGATTAGGGTTGTCTAAAATTGGTCTCGACCCCACCCCATTGTTATCTCTAGTTTTCAATCTCTATATTATCTTTCTTCCATCTCTGAATGATAGGTATATTTTTCATGTAAATATAGTATATTATAATATATCTAATGATCTATTCATAATACGACTCTTATTTTATTAAATATAATTTTTTACATTTCTTACCATATATTCAATTTTTTTTAAATAAAAAAACAATAAAATCATCGTGTATTTTACAAAGTAGAGTCATTGTCAAATATTTATATAAAAATAGTATGAAATGTTAAATATTTAAATATTTTATAATTTGTCTTATAATATATCAAATATGAACATAAATATTTACATAATAGGTAAAAATAAATAAAATTTTTAAATATTATATAAAATAAATCAAATTTACAAATGTCTTGTAAAAATAAATGTACATATAATAATATTTTAAAAGGAGACAAAATATAATATACATATATATTTAAATAGTAATTAAAAAAATTAAAATAGTTTACAGAATAGGCCTAAAATATAATTATTTTAAATTTAATATTTACTAAATTTGACCTATAATATTATTGAAATTCTTTTCATTTACCATGTCTTTTTTTTTTTTTTTATTCTCATCTCTCGTTTTTCCTCTTTTGTTTTATCATGAAATTGATTGAAATCAGGCAAAGAGAATTTTTATCTCTTTTTAAATATAATATACATGTATACAAATGTTTCTCACGTGTAGAGTTTTTATCTCAAACACGTATATTATTTACGTACACACATTATTCTGCCAAAAATTTAATTTTTTTAAAAAATGTTACTATAAAATTATTTTTATATTTATCCAATATATAAAAATTATGACATCATAAATATAAATTAAAAAATTAAGTATTTTAATTTACATATACTTGATAGATGGTTTTGTTAATTATACAGTAAAAGCTGACTAATTTATTAATTATATATATATTATTTTTTAAATAAAATATAAAAATAATTAAGTAAATACATTTTAAAATAAAATATAATAAAATAATAAAAATTTAATTTTTAATTATTTAAATAAATTATTAAATATATGTTTCATAATTTTAGCAAATCTTACTGATTAATTCTCTCTAATTATCCCTCACCCCTCCAAAAATAATAATAATAAATTTAACAATAAAATTACTCGGTATTTCAAACATCATTCGTAATTAATTTTTTCCTTTTTTTCTGAATAAGAAATCTTGTGTTAGGTGGGAACTTCGACACGGGATCTAAACTCTGAAGTCGCCGTGGACTCATGGGTTGACCTCGTGGCGGCTGGTGCCAATTATTCATCTCAAAAAAAAAAAAAAAAAACACTATTATATTATTTTTCTAATATTATTAATTTTTCAGAGATTATATTAATTTTTACGACACGTATTAGATTTTTTTAATCTTGAAACATATCATTATTTTCACAATTCAATAATAACACATAATGTTATAATACTTATGACATACGATATTATTTTTATTGATAAACAAATGTTTGATTTTGACATTTTGACAATAATCCTTCATTTTTCTTTTAAATTATAAAAAAACGTGGAATGAATACTAAATTGTGGTTGTGTTTAGTCAACCCAGAAATTCAGAAATAAAATACACGCCATGCCCGCCGCCCACTACACCACCCCCACCACCTCCACCACCCCCCACTTTTCCTACTGATATAAATTCAAAGTCTTCAAATTGGATTCATTAAAAATTCTAAAAATCAAATAAAATAACCAGATCATTTATATTAATAAAACTTTGCTAGCCATCAACAAATATATATATATAAAATAAAAAAATTTAAAATTAGATATATATTTATTTCTTATCCGTACATAAATATTTTCTTAACTATAAAAAATATCAACTAAATCAAGCTTCATGTTTTTTCCACCACTTTTCCTAACCAAGATTTATAATTTATCTTTGTACAAATTCTGACAAAAATATAACTATATACATAATCACATATCATAGGAAAATTATATACATTAAATTAAGATTATTTATAATTTTTTGTCAGGTATGTGTGAATCATCAAATTTAATTACTAAATACTAGGAAATTACTGTAAACTCTGCTTTTAATTGAGCATGCAAACAAATCATTATAAAAAAGCAAGGTGTGCTAACTCTAATAATGCACTGTAATTAATCCTAAGAATTATGGTTAATATTTGATAAATCATAACTATAAGCATGTCTTAATGACTCACGGCAAAAAATAAAAAAAAAAAGGAAAAAGAAAAAAGAAAAAAATGTGTACAAAACAGCATGCTTCGATGTTCTCTCTTTACCTTTATTATATTTTAATGAAATTAAGTGATTGCAACGTTAACTTAAACTAATATATATCATTGCCTTCATTGCACACCTGCTCCCATAGAAATTATGGCTGGCCCTCTGCGTCATTAAAACGTGTCTACTACTATGAATATATATATATAATTTGATATATCTGTATTCTGTTCCTAACTCGTCTATGTATAAGTAAATCTAGTAAAGTTTAAAATAATAAAAATAAATAAAATAAATGTCACATATAAACAAAATTTAAATGAGTTATAGGAATAAATATCAACCTAAGTGGGCATCATTAATGATGTATTAGCTATAATTTTTCTATTAATACATTGTCTCTTAGGTTTCCACTTTACACGATAATTTATGAAAAAAAAAACATTTTTTAAACAATATTATGTAAAATTATGGTATTTTTATATAACATTATAAATAAGACATTTTGAATACGATAAATATATTATAAATATATTTAGTAATGATTTTGAGAAGCTTTCACGTTTATACAACAAATTATTATACAATAATTTATTCAATTGTAATTAATTAAGCTCTGAAACAGACTTTTAACATATATTATTATTATTTTGCTCGAGAAGAAAGAAAATTAAATAATTTAAGAAATGAAATAAGAAAGACAAAGGGTTTATTGCAAAGCAAAGTCATCGCATAACCATGATTAAAGATATAAGCCGCACATACTTCCTCATTAAAATGCCTTTTTTCAAACCGACGTATGTTTGCTTTGATGCAGGATTTGAATAATATAATCTCTACCAGTTCAATGGCCTCAAGGAATTTTTAATCCTGACCTAACTCATCATCTCTTTCAACTTTATACTTTTTATTTTTTTTTATGCTTAGAAAATAATAATAATAAGGACGCACGCAACTGTGTGCCCTATCAGGGGCCGAAATCATTATATTATTTCTATTTTCTGTGTTTCATATTAATTGAAATAATTAGGTTTTAATACACTGAAGATATTTCAATAGTTAAATGCAGCTGAGTGGCATTGGGCATATCCTGTCGGACAGGAGGCTTAACAGTAACGAACGAGAAACGTGTGTGGTGTATTATTTAGATGTTCTTAGAACAGGTAATATTTTATTTATTTATATATCTAATATTTTTATACAAAAATAACAGGTATAAAACATGGCATCTTAATAATGCCATCCAATAATATATTACAATTAAATTGATTAAAAATACCTATCAGAGATTACCTAAATATCTTTATATAATATCATATTTGTTATGTCCCGGGTCCCCGATTGCCGCATGGTTTAGGAAACATTCGGATTTCTCGTCATTTGGAGGCAGTCGCCAGGGCCTCCGGTCTCCGTCACTGTGAACCTGAGCAATACATAACACAACTAACAAATAGGAGATCAGAGATCCGGCGAAATTTCTCTCGTCAAAAACACTCCGACGCTCAAGTTAATAAATTTTCGCAATGAACAGAAAGTGGCATACGCTTAGAGGTGCGCGTAAATATGTTGCAAATGCGTAGGGAGTGCGTGGATGTATGAATGTGAGATTAGTGAGCAGGTAATGGAAGACCAGGCTCTCAGAATGCACCATAGCGGGTAGCTAACTCTCGACGCCTGAGAAGGCTGAGAATGTCGGATTTGAAAGATGGTTTTTGAAATTTAATTCGCGTGACGTATAGTCAATTATCTAGGATTCAATCAACCCCCTTTCCTGTAGAAGGGGAGATATTTTATAGGCCTCCTGGTTGGAGGCTTTCGGTGCGAGAATTCTCGTTGCATGGGTTCGTTGGGTGCTGATTGTTGTCAGCGGTCGCCAGTGTATCGGTTGTCGTCTTGTGGTGGCAGGTAGACCAACGAGCGCTGCTGGTCACGCTTGGTCTACCCCTTGCGCTGAGATTGGCCGGAGAACTGTAGGCAGCGGCGCCAGTCGCGGCTGACATCACTGACTCTCTCCCCATTGACTCATTTCTTCTGCGCTACCACTGTCGCCTGACAGTCGCATTAATGGGTCGCAAACGTCGTTCATTAGCTGCGAGTATGGGCTGCCACGTAAGACATTCTGGAACGCAGGGCTGAATTCTTCGTTTGGGCCATTGCTCCACGGGTTGGACTTAGCATCCCTTTAGATTTTCGTATTGAATCCACCGATATTATATTTATTTATTTATATAAAAATAAATAAATATAAAATACAACACCTAAAGGATTTTTGGAAATGATAACAGATTAAAACGTCAAATGTTTAACAGTGATGGATGATTAAAGTCCTCACGCTACGCGCTTAATATCACAACCAGATATGCTATCTCACAAATTTAATTAATTTAAGATTACTAGTTTTATGATTAAAGAATTGCTGGATTAGCTATTAATCATTGGCCCTTTGGACTTAACAAGTGAAATAATCCTTAATTTGGTGGGGTAGACGTGCCTAGTTGACCCCATCACCATCAAACATTCTCTTAAGTCCACAATTTCGTCCTCCTTTTAACCTACCTTGGTTCGTATTTTTTGGCTCATCGGCTTTGTGACTTTCACCTCTTAATTTAATCCACACATAATATATAATTTAATATATTTGTCATGAAAAGATTATAATAACTCATTATCATTAACATTTTCTATTCAATGTGGCAATTTCTAACATATTCTTCGTATAATTTAAATTTGATAGCTAGCGATAATTTATATTTTTTACTTGATTTATTCCAAAGTAATTTTAATTGTTGCAATGATAGGATCAATATATTATATATTGATTGCTTTTTTGGATCTAGATAATGTGAAGTAATGGTTTTATTAAAGTGTATACATTAAACCCAATACAATATGACATGAGTATCGATTATTTTATTATTGGAATAACTTTTAATTGGTCAATACATATTAATTATTTTAATAATGATATTTAAAATTTAAATTTATATTAATTATTTTGACTTATAGTTTAATTAGAATTAGCTAAAATGATAAAAAAAAAATATTAAAGTTATCTTTTTAATGAAAAAAAATATAAGTACATAACTCCTTATAATTAAAATAATTTACAATTTAATTAGATTAGTTAAAATAATAAGAAATATTAAAGCTATTTTCTTCATGAAAGAAAATATAAGTATGTGACTCATTATAACAGGTATGTTTTTTTTTATATGTAAACAGATGCAACCATTAATTTTTTTTAAAAAAAGTGATTTTAAATATAATGTAAGAAATTATATCTCTTTATTTATATATAAACTCTTTTTTTAGAAAAAAATTAGCGCATATCATTTATTTTTTTATTTTATTATAATTATTTAAAAAAATATCATAAGTTATATAAACTAAGGTAAGCATAAATTTTTATTTCTTACATTCACAACATTAGTATGATCAATACTCAAAATTATTAGGTCAAATTATTTACTACCTAATATATACTAAATAATTAGCTTCTAAAGTCATTATAGAAATAGTTTTTTGTGTGAGTAATAATCTAATTTTCTATATATATATATACAATGATTGTGGAGGCATAATTAGAATGAATATTAATTAGGTGACATCATATTAAACTTAGATATGGGTCAAATTAATTCTTATCGATCTCTAGACTTATAAAACCAATCAATTACTAAGTCAAAATCATTTCATACAAAGTCAGATTGTTGATGGGAAGTTGGAGTAGAGAGATGGAGTTGGCCCTACTCTCTATCTTCTCTTTCTCCTCTTTCATAATTGCTTTTAGAAAAAAAGATCATATTTAGAATTAGTCTCCTTCACGATAAATTATACAATATATTGAAATTGACATAACGCTATTTTCTATGTTCTCCTTCTCTTGGTCATAATTGCTTGTAAAATAACTTATATATCAAGAATACAACTTCTTCCTCTTCTTCTTCTTCTTCTTCAAAAAAAAAAAAGAAAATTCAAATTATTATATAACTCAAAAATAATAATTAAGTAAATATAGTAATCAATCAAATTCAATCAATATTTTATAAACAATTATCACATATTTTATAGCAATTTATTATCCCATAAAACAACAGAGCTTTTATCATATTCTATAATTTTTTCTCTTCTAAATTCATTCCTTTTTTGTGAATATATAAACACGTATAAAAACAGTATAGTAAAAATAAATTTCAATCTTTCATTATTTATTAACCATCAAACTCTTAAGTATAGAGAATACACACAACTAAATATATTAAATTAAATAATAATGCTTAGTGTGTAAAATTCATCTAAAATAAGAAAAAATTATGGGACGATCTCTGAATAAATTTATAATAAAATAATAATAAACTATAAATATAATCCTATCAAAATCTAATAGTCCTTCACTATATTTTGAACGAATAATAATTAAATACAACCTATTCAACATATCTTCAACCTATAAGAAAAAAATACAATATGAATAAGAGTAACTAATTTGTAATATTCTGTAGAATCAAAACTAAAAAAATAAACCTGATTTTTGTTAAAAAATAAAATTAAAATAAAATTTTAATACCAAAAATCTTCTTCATCTCACATTTTTCCTTTCTCTCTTTTATTGTAACACCCTTTTATTGAAATGCTCTCAAATCTAGCTATAAAAACACTTTATACCATTGTTATTATATAGCATGCATTAGATGCAAATTCTTTAGGCAAGCTACACACATATACCTTTCAGGAGCGTATTATATATAATCTATATTGTTCTAAATGTGCACAAACGTAAATACTTTTAATTTATTAAAAATGGCTTTTGCTCGAATTCATATTGCATGAAATTTGAGTAAACTTTCAATAAATTATGTTATTTACCGAGTGTAAAATTTATAAGAGAATGACTTAAAATTTAATATTTAGATCACTCATTTTTTAATTAAGTGTAATTTTTATTTTATTTTTTTTGGCAAAAGACAAAAAAGGAAAAAAAGAAAGAAAGGAAGAAAAACATGAATATAGTGTATGATTGTGAGTCTCCAACACGCTTACAATTAATAATTATTCTTTTTTCCCATCTCAATCCTCCCTTTTAATTAATGACAACAAAGAAATAATGATCACAAAGTTACAACTCGATGTGCTTCAACACACGATAATATTAGGTGGTGAAATGTGTTAATAAGGGATATTATATGTAAATTTGTATTTATATAAGCAAGTAATTTAATATTGACATTGTAATAGAAAATTATAAGATTATATAATTAGATATTGTTAGTTTTATGGTACAAATAATTAGGGTGAAAATAATATCTCAGAATTATAATAAAATATTATGTAAAAATTTAAATTTTGAGTTCAAAATTTAATAATGTATCATTATTTATTAAAAATTTTAACGAACCCCACGTATAAGAAAGTCGGGCAAATAATATTTTCCTAAATAATATTACCCCTTCGTGATATTAAGTCTTGCCAAATAAGGTAATTTTGTTTTGTTAGGAATGAGGATTCAATGAAAGTTTCTATTCATAAAATCAAATGCTCAGAAATATGCAGAGTACATAAGTGGGAATCAAAGAGCAATTGAATGCAAATATAAACAATAAAATAAGATATCATAAAATCTAAAGATACCCCAAAATCATTTTCCCTTACAACTACTCGTTATTAACTTATTTTATTATCTTCTAAATACAAGATTTCTGTTTTAATTATATAAATATTATGGGAATGCAGTCGTACTCCTCAGCACATCCTCCTTAAAATAATCTGGTTTTGTTGAACCACTCATTTCATGCAAATTCCAAGTCTTGGGGGAACACAAAACTAATAACAAGGATCATATTCACCTTCTCAACTTTATTAAATACAAATCTTAATGTAATAGACAGAATACTATATTATAACTCAAAGTTTACAAATTTAAATTATCCACTAAGATTTACTTGCTTTACCGGCAATTATGCTATTTCTGCTACCCATATAATTTATATCTATAACATCTCTCTGTATATGGGGGATCCATTGAAGTTTAAAATATAAAAAAAATAGACCTAATATATAAAAAAAATAATTATACATAGATCACAGAGGATTAGATCGATAACAGTTCTCTACTAAAAACCCTTGTCCGATTTGTAAAACCCAACTACGATGATGTAATAGGAACCTAATCTTCCCAGCATTAATCCCACATTTCATTAAAGAACTATATATATATATATATATTTGATAATTTGGTGGCAATCTTATTTAATTAGATATATGCAAAATTCTCAACGCCTAAGGGAGTCAACTAAAATGACAGCCCAACACAACCATTTTGTCACATGTATGGTTCAAATATATCATAATCATATTATATATATAGTAAGAGGCAATTCTCACGTTTAGATCCATAACTTTTAGACTACATAATAATAATTCTACCCATTATATTAATTAGCCAAAATTACTTAGAAGAAAATATAGACATCTAATAAATATGATGAAATTTGCTTCCCGGATTTTGTAGTAGGTCAGTCTTATCGATCCAATTTGTCTTTACTGATAGATAAGCTAAGAGAGAACGAATGACCTTGCGGATGGAGAGGGATTTGAACCCTAGTATTCCTATCAATACTTTGATTTTCTAGACTGATTGTTTCAAACCATTTATACATCCATCCTCTTTGTCCTTTCCTGGACCAAACAAGTCAGAGTTGAGCTTGAGTGGGCATGATTCTTTTGACTCATGAACATCTAAATTAGGTCTGTTTATAGACTCCTGAACAAATTAATTTATAGATTGATTTTAGGACTGGTGACACACTTATTTATATGCTTATATATAAACTTACTTTGAATCTTATCAATAGATTTGTTTAAAAACTGAGTTTGGGTCATTTATAACTTGATTTAACAAACAAACTACATGAGGCTTGAGTTTGAACTCGGCTCATTTATGCATAAAAAAACAAACGACAAGCCAAGATTAAGCTTACAACTTTTTACCAAGCCGAGCTCTAGCAATGAAAATAAAACTAGAACCGGACTCGATCTATGAAAATAAAGCTGGGCTCAAGCTTGTTTATAATACAAAAGAACCAAGCCACACCCAGATATGTACATATATGCCAGACCGCAACAGCCGACTCTACTTGAAAGAACACATGGTACTTACCAAGATGACGATCTGCAAGGATGTGAGCAGACGAATCTCCTCAACAGTGTCATCAATCACTTCCACAAATTCTTCAGTATGCCACAAGCAAAGAGTTGTGTTTCACTCAAATTCTGGAATGACTTGAGACATACTGAGTATAAACTCATTAGAGGCCGCGAGCCACCAGTTGAAGCGTCAGTAATGAGCATCCATAGAACTGCACAGAAGACAAAATCGTTATTAAAGATTAAGAATGATGAATACCTCAGTAAACAGCAAGTTCAACAAAGTCGTCCTGTATTATGCACCTCATTCAGAAAGATTCACTTTACTGTGAGCACTATCATCACTCGTCATTCCCTTTAGCAAATCTCCATGAAATTACGTTAGAAGCCTTTCAAGGCATGGGATTGGAGTTTAATTTCACAACCCGCAAGCCCTATGAGTGAATTAAGATACAGTAATTTCAGTATCAGTGAGGATTGATATACTCGGCCAAACGGGAGAGATTGCATTCTACAAAACCAGTAACTTCAAATGACAAACACCGGGAAAACGGTTTTTGTATCATACAGAAACACCAATCTATTCATCAGTGATCTGGAGGCCAGAGGCATCAAAATTTTGAATTTTAGATCAAGATCTGTATATCAGAACCATCACGATTAAAGATATAATTCTGCAGAGTATATGCCCCTCAAGCTGCTGGGTAACACCATAGTTCTGACTGCATCTTCCATTGGCAGCAGCACACAATCTTCATCTTTTTTCAAATTTCTAAGTCACTTAACATGTCAACGGGTTGTGTAGTGTCTTGATCCATCGATGTTGCAGGTGTTGGGTTTGGTCACTCCCTTGTAGATAGCTCAACAAACGGACGCATCATCGGAAAATCGCACAGGGCTTGTGCAAAATTCGGAGTGCTGCAAACTGGCTGTAGTAAAGACCGGAGAGACTATTTGCCGGAGTGGACAAATATTGGAGAGACTAATTTGCCGGAGTGGACAAATATCGGAGAGATTGATTTGCCGAAGTGGGCAAATGTTGGAGAGATCAATTTTCGGGAGTGGGTAAATTCGAAGTGTTCGCACGCATGACAAATGATCAGAAGAGTAGCAATAATGCTGCTTTTGGGCCGACCGGTCGAAAGGCAGGAGGCCTGTCGGCCAGGCAGAAAGGAGGTCGGCCGACCAGATAGCACGAAGGCGGCTAGGTAGGAAGAAGCCGGCCAAGGAGGCCAGCCGGCTAAGTTGAGATGAGGCCGACCAAGGGCGACTAGATAACGCCACTTCAGAGCAGTCAACCTGGTAGAACTGGTAGATTACTTTGCACAGTGGACACTAGGCTCTGAGGAGTAGGTAACAGGCTTTTCAGAGAAGGTAGTTGACTTTCAGAGTTGGTAAACTGACTTTGTAGAGCATGCGTCGTCTTGGAAAGCACAACAACTTGTGAAGGCGTAGAAAATGGCAAAGTTGGTGTGGCAAATCATCTGTAAGATCAGGTCAGGTGAGTAGGTGGGATTTGGAGCCGGCGTCATTATAAAACCGCACGAGGCGCTTTAGATAGAAGAAGGCGTGGCAATAGCAGCGGTGGAATGTGCAACAGAGAGTGGGATGGAGCAGAGTGCGGAAGGAAGCTCTCATCGTTCACCATTTGCCGCTACACTTATAAAATCAGAGTGTGCAGAGAGCATCACCAGTGAGAAAAAGAAGAGAAGAAAAACAGAGGAAAAAAGAGGGAATGTGAGTTTTCTTATTCTAGAGATTGTTTTTTCTTGTGCTATCTTGGGTTGTTGGTATTCTATCTTGGCGTTTTTGTAACCGATTTTATATAGTGGAATTTTCTCATAATTTGTCTCGTGGTTTTTTCCTTGGTTGAGAGGGGTTTTCCACGTTAAAAATCGTTATGCATTTTTGTATTCCTTGTACCCACTAAATTGGTGGCTGACGGTTGACGGGGCGTTCGGGTTTTTTCCACTGTGCCTGGTTGTGTATGAATTCGGATGTCAAACTTCAGCAGCAGGGTCCACCATGCACTCTTTCTAAGGATCCAGAGACTCCCATCCTCATTTTTCCTCTAATTTTGCACACAAAATGAAGGCATAACGTAGACTTCTTAGCATCCATCTTGTCTATTATGAATATACAACGATTCTATCCCAGTTTACCATAGAGAACTGGTGTACATTCTACCTTGCGATTCTCCAAAATCAAGAAATTCTATACCTCTTCATAAATCAGCTGCATCACTTTTCCACTAAAGAAAACTACACTCCTCTTTGAAAACATATATTGCGCTATTTATACGTATATTTAGTTTATCTGGTTTTATATTGTTACAAAGCCTTTAAGATGACTTCTTCATTATAGCATAAAACAACGACCCACAATCAGACCACTATTTACAATACCAATAATTGCATAGTTTTGGAATGCAAGCGATGACACAAAAAGAAAGAACAGAAATATAAAGCTCATGATGCAACAAGCCCTGCATCCTTTTCAAGTGTTTTTGGGTTGGTAAGTAAACATCTTATAAAAATAGGCAAGGTGTGTCTATTTTGGAGTTTATTGCAACTTATAATCCTACGGTAGCTCACACACTTTTCTGTGAATACAGAGGAGGATTTGATCGCCTATAAGAGTAGTCCACCGAAGAGTCAGAGACATTTTTTTCTTGTGAGAAAAAAACAGATTGTTTGCATTATAAGGAATATAAGACCTTACCCGAGGACAACTTGACTATATAAAACACTGGTTGGTTTTGGATATGCTTCATGAGAAATGGAAGTGAGAGTGATTAACATACAATCAAGTAAGAAAAAATGGTGGAACCCATGGATGGCAAGCAAAGTCTATTTCTTACAATCGCCTTTGTATGCCAAGTAGATATAGATTCCCCCAACAATGAGTTATCAAAGTGGGATTGCCTGTGATTTTATAGGCTCACACAGTTTCTAAGAGGGAGGAGAATTTGATCATATATGAGAGTGGTTCATCTGAGAGTTAGATATACTACTTTGTCATGCACCTAGAGTACAAACCCGGGCAAAAATTCTTCATTACAAAAAATCAAATTAAATGGTAGCACGTGCAAGAGTCTAAACCCTTTGTCTTCCCAATGTTTTAACTTCTCCGACGACTCAACATCCTTAGAATTCTAGTAGCCTCACTTCTTCAATTGCCAGGGATTTTCAACAACCTCCTTCCAATACTATATAGGGACAGCAAAGGTGGAGAGGTAAATGCTGAGAAAGCCAGGGCAAAGACAGTGAGAGGTGTGTGGTGAGGCTAAGAGAAACACATAAAAAGCATGAGAAAATTCAATTAGGGTTGATAGGAAAAAATTAAGAGTTGCAAAAGTTTTCATTTTATAAAATTCTCCCTTTTAATTGTGCGCGTAGGCTAAATTGGCCGAATCACCTTACATTTTGTGTACTTAATTTGCTCGTGTCACCTATTCTTTAATAAAGCGGTATTGTAGAAGTTGTGTTTGGCACAATTCAAAAAAAAAAAAAAATCCAGAGAACTGCAGCCATTTTTTGAGGTTCTCACAATTGAACTTTAAGGGTACCAACATTCCTCATATTTAGACAAGCACAACGAATAGATGGAAGAAGACACAACTATGGAGGAAGTAGACGCAGCTTTGAGGAGCCTATATGCTCCCCTGTGTACCTTACAGGAGAAAGGGGGAGAATCATGTGCCCCACACGCCACACACAACTGAGGAAGAAGACGTGTGAGACCCACATGCACCATGAACATAGCCGAAAGAAGGCGCGTGACTTCCAAGTGCATGCGCGCTCCAAGCACTGTCAGCATATTCTGGTGAACATTCCATTACTGGTGATAGAATATTCCAATGGCAGTGAACATTCTGGTCCACCAATAAGTCAACACACCGAGTCAACTCATCAGAGTCGTTTGAGACAACTCGGAAGCACCTTTGCTCCACTCACTGAGTCAACTCATAAGTCAACACAACTCTAACTCGGTAGATTTAGTTTTGGACCCATTCGGTCCACTTTTTACCCTTTTTCAGCTGAGTCAAACTGGTTCTTAGCTTTTTGGACCATTTTGGATGAAACCGTGCTCTCGATTTTTCAAAATTCAGTAAAAAGAATTCTGTTTTTATACCTAGTTGTATCTAAAATAGGTTCATTTTTTGGAGCTATAATCAGGCTGATGGCCACAAATCATACAATTTGGAGACCACTGAAGCATGTTATTTTCAATAGGGATTTGGCTGATCTGTTGGAGTTTTAAAAGCATTAAATCAGGCACCATGGAAGAGAAAGATTGGAGTAAGATAAATAAGAAAACTATTGGTCAAACCAGACAATGGATTGACCAAGTGTGTTTCATCATGTTGCACGTGAGGTTGGTGCACATGCCCTCTGGAAAAAGTTGGCGTACATATATCAGATCAAAAATGCCTTGAATAAAGCTATTATAGTGCAGAAACTAGTGAATTGCAAATTAAAGAACGAAATTCAATAGCTGAGCAACTAGTGAGTTTAGAACATGGCAAATCAGTTCTCATCCATTGACATGACACTTGGAGATGAAGAGCAGGCCCTTCTATTTCTCAGTTTTTTACTGAATAATTGGGAAATACTAGTGGTCTCTCTCAGCAACTTAACACCAAAAGGTGTAATCATTATGGCAATTGTGAATGATGTCTATTCAATAAGGAGACCAAATAGAAGAAGGCTGGTACTGGCCAATCCTATGCTCTCATTACAGATATAAAGGAAAAAGATCCTCAAGTAGGTGGCAAAGGAAAAAGTAGCGGAAGAAGCTGTATAAGAAGGTCCCAGGATCCTCGTGGCAAATCCAATGATAGCCAGAATTAGCAATGACATAAGATTAAATGTTATCGCTGTTATATTAAAGGTTACATCAAGAAGAACTGTCAAAAGTTGTAAAAAGAGCAAGGAAAGGGCAATGACCAACAGAAGCAAGACAGTGAGACCTCAGTCACCTTTCCAAAAAGTATTTCAATTGTACCTGCAGATGAAACGATATGCCTTAACATGTCAAGCTAAGATGCTGAATGGGTGGTAGACATTGCAGGTTCTTTGGTACAGTAAAGATAGGGAATTCTAATTTTTTCTAATATTTTGGTTGTTGGAACTGTGCAGATCAAGATGAATATTGATTGCACCCTGGTGCTAAAAGATGTTAGACATGTGCCTAACCTCTAGCTAAATCTGACTTGTGATAGCCCTATATCAACCGATTATAATAATCACCTTGGTAGTGGTACCTGGATACTTGCTAACAGAGTTTTGGTTACTACTCGTAAGCACATTTGCAGCACTTTATACAAAAGCCAATGAAGGTGTGCTCTAATAGCCTCAATGCAGTTGAAAATGAGGCATCACCAAATCTGTGGAACAGGAGACTTAGCCACATGGGAGAGAAAGGGTTGGCAATGCTGGCAAAAAAGACTTTAATCACCATTAATAAGAATATTGCCTTAAACGCTTGTGAATATTATTTACTTGAAAAGAAACACTGAGTCTTGTTCAGCTCCTTAACGAAGAGAGATCAGCATTGTTAAGCTTGACACACTTTGATGGATGTGGCCCCGTTAAAGAAGAATGCTAGGTGGCAACAGATACCATGTGATATTTATTGATGATGCTTCCAGGAAAATAAATGTGTACATTATAAGAACAAAATAACAACTTGTACATTTTCAAGAAGTTTCCAAATCTTGGTAGAGCGAGAAACTGGGAAAAAGTTGAAGTGCTTCTATAGTGACAACGGAGGTGTGTAACATATATAGGGAGGTCAACGCATACAGCTGTGAGCAAAGCATCTGCCATGAGAAGACAATCCCACGTGCCTCACAGCACAATGGTGTGAATGAAAGAACGAATTGGACCACTGTTGAGAAAGTTAAATGTATGCTTAGTACGACAAAGCTACCTGTGCCATTTTGGGGAGAAGCTGTAAGTGCCCCATGCTATCTTATCAACAGATCATTTTTTACGCTGTTGGAGTTTTATGTCCCAGAGAAGTTATGGGTTGACAGAAAAGTCTCGTATTTTCACCTAATAGTATTTGGATGCAAGGTTTTTGCACATGCATTTAAAGAAACAAGGAAGAAGCTAAACATCAAGCCCAATCCACGTACTTCATCGGCCATAGAGATGATGAATTTGGATATAAGCTACGGGTCCTGCAAGGAAAAAGGATTATCTGATGTAGGAACATGGTGTTCTTTAAAAACCAGACATATGAGGAGTTTGAAAAGCCCACAATGTTCATTGATTCAAATATCATCGCTTCAGATATCATTCCAGACCCTATATCAATACAACTAATCATAGAACATAGTGAAAAAGGACGTTTCGTCCCCAAATAACATAATAATGTTTCGACTCCGTGTAAGATTAGCGGAAGTAGTACAAATTTAAATATTCAATACACGTAAAAAATATTTATATCTAAATGCCAAGACAAATAACATGCATAAACTGATATACAACAATATGCGATAATAAAAAGAGAATTTTTGGTGACAAAAGAAAAGCATGATACCTACTGAAAAAGCACTTTTCGGTGCTTACGTGAACAATCAAGTTTCGACCCTGAAAAATAATAGCGGAAGCAAATAAAAATTAAATATCCGATACACGTAAAGAATATTTACTACTAGATACATACGAGACTAACAATCATGCAATATATAAAACGAAGAGCAATAAAGATAAATACGCAATTTTTTGGTGACGAAGTGAAAACTCGATACCAACTGTATCGAGAAAAACACTACGGGCTTCAACGGCCAGGGAAGCTATGCGCTATGAAAATCAACTTACAGACCGGGTGGTAACGACGCGCTAACCTAGCCGACTTACTCCCGTCACGTGATCCCTAC
>JAOVVI020003530.1:0-18952 GCA_028571085.2 Nepenthes alata | reverse complement strand
ACAGTGCAGGCCCATTACTGTAGAAAGGCGTTATTGGGCCTAACGCGTAAGGAGAAGGCGGTCAACTCTAGCGTTGACCGCCTGAGCGTCGTCCGCCTTCGTGGGGAGCGAAGGGAGCTCCGCCAGCGATCTGCTGATGGGCTGTGGGTCACAGAGGAATGGGCCCATTACTGTAGGAAAACCGCCAAAGGCCCAACTTGGCTTTACGCAGTGGTCAATGTCGAGTTGACCGCCTGCGACCAAGTTGGCCGCCGAAGTGGTCAACATTCGCGTTGACCGTTTTGGCTAATGGGCTTTCCAGTTTCTGGGCCCGCCTTCTTCAATGGGCCGCCAGAATGTTGACCGCTCTTGTTGGGCCTCCGTTGACTTTTAGTTTTGGGCCGGCCCATTATTGGTGTACCCATCATTTTCTAATTTTATTTTTATTTTTTAAATTGATTTATTTTTATCTTGATATCGATTAATTTCATATTTGAAAGTTTTGCTAAGATTTGATGTAATATTTTTAACTTGACTTATTATTTTTCTTTATACTTTTATAATTATATCTTATATATATTTCATCATATACTACCTAATTCAGATTAATTTGACTTATTTTAAACAAAATAAAATTATTTTAAAATTTTAGTCAATAATAAATTAAAAAAGATAGTATTTTTGTCACTTTTAACTATAAATTTTGCCATTTTTATAAGATGGAGAGACTTTCAACCTCTCTTCATTTTTTTTAATAAAATAAAAATATATGAGATTTGAGGATTATATTACTATATAATGCTAATTAATTAGTAAAAAATTTAAATATTATATTTAAATTAAGTCTAATATTCAAGTTTAAAATAAATATTACTAATAATATAACAATTAAACTATAATTGATTGGTCAATGGAGTTAACCTCTTTAAGAAAGGAGTTGAGTCAACCTCTTTTTATTAACTATTTGATTTTAATTAGATCGGCTAAAAGTTTTTAATTTTTTTAAAAAGTTTATTCTCTTTAAAAAATTATTTTCAAAAAATTTAAAAACTATTAATTGTCTACTTAAAATCGAATGTGGTAGATTCGACCCATTTCGAGATGGGTCGGCCCTCCGAACCCTATATTTGATAATTTGCGAGTCCTTTTCTCACCCGCGTTGATTAGGTCTAGATTTTGTTGTCTGTCGCGTCGCGGATCTTCCATGGTTCAAAAAATCACTCTATGCTACACCATCACGACTCATGGTTTGGACGCCGATGAATGTGGCGGTTTGACAACGCTGGCGACAATCCTTAACGCTAGGAACGATTCCGCTTGTTTGATCACTGGACCGGCTGCTTGCTTTCTTCCAGGTTCGTCTTTATCTCTCTCTCCCCCATCTTCGCGCGGCAGCTTTCGGCAAGAGGATGCCGATCTGTCCAATCGCATTGGCATCAAACATTGTCCAGGGACACTTGACTGGAGTCGGCGTCATGTTATTGAAAACTGGAATAGATTGATGACTGAATTTATGCGTCCTTTTTAAGGTTGCGAGGAAAGGATCTATAGCTATAATTCCAATGCGTGAAGAAATTTCTCACATGTTGGTTTGTTTATCTGTGAAAAGCAAACAAGATACGGGAAGAAAAGAAAAAGGGGCGTTCAAGTGTTGTTCAATCTGTGAACAGAAACATGGAAACAAAGGGAGAGAAGAGGAGAAGTGGTAAAAACTTTCATTCTCATTTCTACATGTTTTGCCTCTACCTGAAGTTATACATATATAGGAAGGGTAAAGAATCTCTTAACAACCTTTATTCCAGCAGAAGGAACAGAAAGAATTTTTTCAACTAACTAATTAACTAAATACAAAATTAACATTTCCTCTCTAGAAGGTAGGTGCAAATTATGTACACCCATCTTGCCAATCAAGAGAAGAAATCTTTTGGGGGCCAGTGCTTAGTCATCAAGTCAGCAACTTGATGGGCTGTGCGAGCATGTAGTGTGTGGATTATTCTTGATTGAAGCTTTTTCTGGACAATGTGGTAGTCAATTTCAATATGTTTTGTTTGTTCATTAATGATTGGGTTAGCAACAAGATCTAAAGCTGCTTGATTGCCACAAAATAGTAGAGCTGGTTGTGTATGGGCAACAGTGAGATCCTTTAAGAATGAGATCAGCCAGGTAATTCCACAACATGCTAAGCCCATGGAGTGGTATTTTTCTTCAGCAGATGGTCTAGAGACTGCATGTTGCCTTTTGGATTTCCATGAGCTGGGGGAATATCCAAGAAATACTGGAAAACCAATAATGGATTGTTGTATCTGAATGGGCTGTCCAATTTGCATCAAATTCCCATAAGATGAAGCTGGGATGAGGAAGGTACAAACAGATCATGCCAGGAGTACTCTCAATGTATCGAAGGACGTGATGAGCAACATCAAGATGTGGCTGTTGAGGAGTATCCATGAACTGAGATCATAAATTCACTGAGTATGTTGAATCTGGTCTTGTGATGGTCAAGTACAACAACCTACCTACCAATCTTCTGTGCTTGGCAGGATGAGACAGAAGTTCCCCTTCAAGTTTGCTAAGCTTCAAATTTTGCATCATAGGTGTTTTGGCAGGTCTAAACCAAGGTACCCAGCATCCCCAAGTATACAAGTGCATATTTCCTTTGGCAGATGGAAATCCCTCTTGAAGATCTAGCAACCTTAAGGCCAATGAAATATTTCAGATTTTCTATGGTCTTTTGAGTTTGAACTTGCTGTCCAGGATGTTGGTAAAAAAGCTGATAAAGTAAACATCATTTCGTGCCAGTATTATGTCACCCACGTAGATTTGCTGTGCACGAATTTTCTGTTTTCCTTGTTAATAAGGAATAATTGGCCTTTGATTATGTGAATCCTTGCATTAAAAAGAAGGATGAGAGTTTGGAGAAAATTGGCTTGAGGCCTGTTAAGGACATAAAGGGACTTGTTCAATTTGCATTCAAGAGGCTTGCCTTGCAGCTCATATTTAGGAAGTTCATATCCCTGAGGCGGACTCATATAGACATCCTCATGCAGATTGCCATGCAAAAAGGTATTGTTAACATCAAGTTGATGCAGATGGCAATGTTTAATATATGAAATGATGAGTAATGTTTTCACGGTGACAACCCTTGCAACTAGAGAGAAATTGTCCTGGTAATTGATATGTGCTTGTTGGGTGAAACCCTTGGCCACTAATCTAGCCTTAAACCTCTCAACTGTGCCATTGGATCTCAGTTTTCTTTCAAAGACTCACTTGTTGGCTACTGCAGTTTTCCCCTCAGGGAAAGGAGTGACAGTACAAGTGTTGTTGGAAACAAGCGCATTCATTTCTGTCGGCATGGCATCACACCATTCCGGGTGTTTAACAGCCTCATCATATGTCTTTGGCTTAGTTTAGGAGGAGAGTGAAGGCAGGAAGGCTTTATGTGGTGGTAAAAAGTCTTCATAGCCAAGAAAAGGGAATAGTTGATGAGGAGAACCACCAATAGCCAAATTGCAATGAAAATGATTGGGGTAAGTAGGAGCTTTATTTGATCTGGATGATTTTCTGCTCAAGTTATTAGAAGGAAGGAGGTCAACCTCTTTCAAATATACAACATGGATTCTGGCAATGCAATGTAGTTGGACTCTCATGTCGATCCAAATGAATCATCCTTTCCACGGAGGTAAATCTTTGCCTGCTAGGAAAGAGGATAGCAAGTTCTAAATTCTGTCTCGGTGGGACATTTGGAGAATACATGCGAGGGAGTGTTGTAGGCTGTGAGTTTGTGGGTGCATGTCTAACTGAGACATCAGGATAAGAGGTACTGCTGGAGTCGGTGATAAAGGTGATAGTACTAGGACCAGCTAGGGATTGAGAATGACACCAGGATTTTGAGGTGAATTTGTGGGTGAACAGGGGTGTTGGAAAGGGAATATGAACTCATAGAATATGACGTCTCTAGATATAAAAACTGTTTTTTGAAGATCATAAAGCTTTTATCCTTTTACATCATAAGCGTATCCAAGAAATATACACTGTCTAGCTCAGTGGTTGAATTTCGTGTGATCCCTCTTGTGGGTTTGGAGGCATAGCAAAGGCATCCAAAGACTCTTAAGCATGAATATGATGGTGGGACAAATGAAGAATTTCACAAGGTGACTTATTTGAGAGATTGGGGCTAGGAATTTGATTGATGATGTGACTGTAAGGACAAAATTGCTCTAGAATTCAAAGGGAAGATTGGACTGGAACCTTATTGCTTTGGCCACATTAAGGATGTGTCAATGTTTGTGCTCAACAACTCCATTTTGTTGTAGAGTGTTCACACAAATGAGTTGGTGGATTATTTCTTTTGCTGCAAAAAACTCTTTGAGATCAAAGTCTGAACTATTATTTGATCTCAAACATTTGGCCTTAATGTTAAGCTGGCTTTTAACCAAGGTATAGGACTGGATCAAGGATCAGGTTTGTGGCTTGGAGTGCATCTAGTATACCTAAACAGCCATGCTGAAATCATTTGCAATAGTAAGAAAGTATCTATAATCATGTCTAGAAATGGTAGAGAATGGGCCCCAAATGTCACAATGCAAAAGATCAAATGTGGGTGTTGTCACTAGCTGGAAATGGCAAACGATGTTGTTTTGCTAAATGGAAAATGGCCAAGTCTCCATTATGAGAGATCAAGTGCAAATTCAGTACAAGTCTGTGCAACATGCTAAGTTAGGGATATAAATGGCGTATTCTACAATGCCATAGACCAACTATCTTATGTATAGAAGTGGAACTAGCAGCAAAAGAGAGTCGTTTATCAACAATGGGTGAAGCACAAATGAGATTTTCTGCTGCAACTTCAGTGTTAGATTGCTGAAGGTTATAAAGACCATTCTTAAGCATCTCCACTCCAATCATCCTCCATGTATGCAGGTAGTGCATATGACACGTGTTAGAGAAGAAGGGTGGACAACAGCTGCATGGAAATCAATTTTCTGACTGAAACCAAATTGACCTTAAAGGAAGGAACGCATAGGACATTGGTGAAGGTTAATTTATTAGATACCCGGGCATTTCTAGCATGTGTAACTGGAACAAGCGTTCCATTAGGCAGCTTAACAAATGTGCTGACAGAGGTGAAAACAGAAGTGTGATGGGAAATGGAACAAACAATGTGATTAATAGCATTGGTGATGATGATCCAGGAATTTGAGCGGTTGTTTTAAACAGAATAAATTAGGCAAACCCGTGGTTACATCTAAAAAATTGTGTGCTGAATCGTGATTTGGCAAAGGACAAGAAGATGCTTGTAGTGCAATGGATTGATTCACCGTGGCATTAGCAGTGATGTGTTGATTTTCCAGTTTAGTTTTGAGGAGGGCAAGGAGATGTTGATATTGTTCTGGTGTGAGACTTGGCTGACTTTGTTTGACATTCTGCGCAAGCATGATCACAACATAGCTCTGATTGGATGCAATATTTCCTCCTCTTCTTCGGTTGGATTGAAAACCAGGAGGAAACCCATAAAGTTTGTAACATTTGTCTTTGGTGTGGCCTGAAACACCACAATAACTGCAGATGGGTATGTCCTTCTTGTTGTTGCTGCTGCTGCTTTGCTTTTCATCATACTTGTTTTCAGAGAAATAGATGTGAGGACATTGGTGAGTGGCCTTGCTCACATGAGCTGTAGCCTCAAAATGTTGTTGAGAGACAATAAAATTTCTCTCTTTCTTTCCTCTTGTAAGACCAAGGGAAAAAATTGTATTTACTAATGGTATTGGATCTATCAATAGAATCTAATCACTGATGTTTGAGTAGGCATCATCCAGCCCCATCGTGATTTGCAAAATGCAGTCCTGAGATTGGTGTGAGCAGCCAATTTTTATGATCCGCAGGAGGAAATAGTTTGGGGTCTATAATTTGCAAGTTCTTCCCACAGGCCTTTGAGTTTGGTGTAATAGGTGCTTACAGAACCGTGATTTTGAGAAACAGAGGCAATGGACTTTTGGAGTTGATAAATTTTAAGTCCATCACTATGGCTGAATCTCTCCTTCAGATCTATTGATACGGCAGAAGTTCAATTCATATAGATTTCACTTGGGGTAAGATCCTTTGATAGAGAAATTAAGAATTCAGGGTGAGAATCTGCCATTGCATCTTCTCCAAGTTCCAACCAACGGATCATTCTGATTGATTGGTTTCTTGATATTGCCATTCATGAAACCCACATTATTTTTGTTTAAGGCCATAATTTTGGCTCTGTTCCATGGGAGATAATTTTGCTCTATTAAAACAGAAGAGACCAATTAAATTCCTTAATTGTCTCCATGATGCAGGGAGTAGGGGCTGGATTTGTCATCCATCAAGCTCTAAATCGCTGAAGATGAATTAGATCCAAGAATATGAGGAGTAATTTCAGTCACCATAGCAAGGACCACCTCAAGAGTTCTCTGATACCATGAAGAAATTTGTAACTTGTTGATTTGTTGATCTATGAACAGCAAGCAAGACCCTGGAAGAAAAAAAGGGGTGTTCAAGTGTTCAATCTATGAACATAAACATGTCTGATAGCTGTAAATGTCAAAGGGTAGAAGGCAGAGAAGAGAAGAATAAAGGAAGGAAAACACATATCAGTCTGATGGCAAGAGGATGACAGAGAGGAAGAGTCCAGAATTGGGTCATGACAAGATAGGGACCATCAATAATCAAGCTAGTGAAGCCATCAATTAGAATGTAGTTGGCAGAAATGATGGTTCGAGAAGGTGGACAGTACCTTGCTGGCAGAATTTGAGCCAATGATAAGGGAGCCCATCTGGGCCGTTTAAATGGTTAAAAGCAGGTGGCTGGCACACGGCTGGGCTTCAACTAATAGACTTCAGTTGATTTGCACGTGAAACAGTATCCTTATTGTTATCAATAGAAAAAAAATTAGGCTGCTTGAATATAGTAAATTATAATTAGGATAATTAGAGAATTATAATAGCTAGTTGGCATGAATGAAAAATACTGAGATTGCCTTCTTTGGAGATTTGCTTCCTTCTTGAAATGGGAGTGCTATCCTTTATCCTCTTCCTTGCTTGAAATCTCACCGTTTATACACTAGGGAGCTCCAAGTTTCCTGTTCCATCCTAAACACACACACACACACACACACACACACACAACCAAGGTGTCTCTTGCAAGTATCAAAGATGGTTCAATGGCCAAGAGAAGACATATGAACCAGTTGATAGAGTCTATTGCAACCATCAATCAAAGACTCGACCGAATCGAGCAGAATAACAATCAACGAACAAAACCACTAGAGCAAGGTAACAATCAAAGGTTGGATCGGATCGAACAAAGTGTAGCAGGACTCACTGAGCAAATGAGGCATCTGTTTTACTTGTATCAGACAACTCCTACGGCTCAACCCTTAGCTCAATCTCTAGCCCTACTCACACCATAGACCCAAGGGGAGTGAAAGGAGCAACTTGGAATCAACTTTCACCAGAAATGTTAAAATTGATTTCATACGATTTGATGGTTGGCGAGAATCCCCATGGATGAATTTACAAGGCCAAACAGTTTTTTTCAACTTCACCACACCCCAGAAGAAATTGTTGTTGTCATCATTTTATATGGAAGGAGAAGCATTGATAAGGTTTCAAGGAGTAGAGGAGGCCAGAGAGTTTGTGGATCGAGAAGCCTTCTCACAAGCCTTACTAACCCGGTTTGGTAGCATAGCCTATGATGGTCCTACGGAGTTACTGCAGAAACTCAGATAATTGGGACTATGGCGGATTATAAGACTCAATTTGAGTCCATCACCAATCGGCTGAGAGGGGTCTCAATGCAAATAGAGCTGAGCTATTTTCTGTGATGAAAATATCCGGTCAAACACTAGTTTGCATTAAGTGTTTGGCATGGTCCAAATCTAGGAGGAGTTTGTCATGAGCTGGAAGAAGATGAATAGTGGTCTGAATTCCTCCTTGGGAGGTTTCATGAATCATCATTCCTCCACTGGGGCAACAAGCTCTTATCGAGATGCTACCAAACCGGAAATGGTGGTCCGTCGGATAACCCTTGTGCAAAGGAAGGAAAGATGTGAATGAGAGCTGTGCTACAACTACGACGAAAAGTGAAACCCATGACATAAATGCTCGGCTCCAAAACTTTTTGTAGTGGAGGTCGTAGAACCAACCGAACTAGAAGAGCAAGACTTTGAGCAGGGAATAAATAATTCCATCCCTCTAGGAGCTGAATCCTTTGGGGAAAAATTGGCTGAGATTTCGTCACAAAAATGATGCATGTTAAGGGAAAAGTAAATGGTGTCACAATGGTTGTATGATTGATTTTAGAAGCACCCATAATTTTGTAGATTTAAGCTTGGTTAAGAGGACCAAACTGGAAGCTAGGGCCGATGCTTCTGTGAAGGTTCAGATCGCAAATGGTCAATTAGTTAAGGGAGAAGGTTGTTTTGCTAAGGTAAATTATAGATTCAAGGTAATGATTTCCTGGCAGATTTTAAAATTTTATCATTGGGAGGGTAGTCCTGGGATTACAGTGGTTATCAACCTTGGGGCCCATACTATGGGATTTTCGGGCTCTCTAAATGACATTCATATACTGAGAAAATGATGTAATCCTGAGGGGATTAAATACTACCAATAATACAGTGGTTGAAGGAAGCTACTGGACTGAGAATTCGAAGGTGGAAAACAAAGTAGTGATACTAAAATTACTTGACAACACCACCAATAAAGAGCCAATCATTAGTTCCCTAATGATTCGATACTTAATTTTGAAACCCTAAAGGTGTTTGCTGAACCCAAGGCCTACCCCTATTATGGGACCATGAACACCAGATAAGGATAATACCAAACCCATCTCTATAAGGCCTTACCGTTGCATATTACCAGAAAGGGGAATTGAAAAAATAATAAGGGAATTATTGGAAACAAGGTTGATTCGCAATGGCTAAAGTCTATTTGTCCCCAGTTTTGCTAGTTAAGAAGGCCGACAAAAGTTGGGGGATGTGTATCGACTGTCGGGCTCTTAATCATGAAATTGTTAAAGACAAGTACCCCATCCCCATCATTGATGAGTTATTATATTAGTTTTGTGAAGCCTTTGTTTTTTCAAAATTGGACATGAGATTCGGGTATGACATTCTAAAATCTGCCTTCTGCGAGTTTAGAAACTAAGGAGAAGGCCAGGGGTCGCTAGATCAGAAAAGCGATAACTAGAAATTCTCCCCAAGTAGGATTTGAACCTATGACCAGCCAGGTAACAACTGACCGCTCTACCACTGAGCTATTGAGGAACAATGGACTTAAGGAAGCCGACTCTCGTTCTTTGGACCAACCTATGACTGAAATGGGTTCGTCACTTTTTTTCACATACTCCGGGATAAAAAGTTACGATAGCAAGCCCCTCTTGCTAGACAGCCTCTAGGACAAGGGGGCAGCAGTCCACCATTCGCTACACATAAGGGACATTATGAGTTTTTAATAATGCTGTTTGGGTTCACTAATGCTTTAGCCCCCTTTCAAGGGCTAATGAACAACATTTTTAGATCCTTTTTTCTAAAGTTTGTATTAGTTTTCTTTGATGATATTTTAGTGCATAATTCAACACTAAGAGACCAGAAGACGCACTTGAGGGAGGCCCTACGAACTCTCTAGAATCATAAGCTTTACACCAAGCTAAGCAAGTGTCGATTTAGGTGTAGTGAGATAGAATATTTATGTCATATGATTTTAAAGGGGGGAGGTATGGTGTATCCTTCCAAAATTTCTACAATGATGGATTGGAGTCTGCCGACTAATGTTAAATCATTGGGAGGTTTCTTGGGGCTATTTGGGTACTACCATAAGTTCATCAAGAACTGGAGCCTCCTAACGCCCCCTTTACAGCTTTAATGAAGAAAAATTCTTTTCAGTGGAATGAATAGGCTAGGGAGGATTTCCAATGACTTAAGGAAGCATTGTAACAACCAGTGATACTGGCTCTACCCAATTTTTCAAAGAAGTTTCATACTGAGTGTGACGCCTCTGGGGGAGGTATAGGAGTAGTGGTAATGCAAGAAGGTAGACTGATAGTCTTCCTTAGCCAAGCCTAAAAGTGGAAATTCCTACACCTTTCTACCTACGAGAAGGAATTGTTGGGCCTTGTAATGTTCATTAAGAAATGGCTAACCTACTTGCTTAGTTAGAATTTCATCACTGGGACATACCATCAGAGCCTTAAATTCCTACTCAAAACAAAATGGTAGGAATTCCTTCTCAACAGAAATAGATAACCAAGCTACTAGGCTTCGATTTTATAATAGAATACAATAAGGGAAATGGAAATAAAGTAGAAGATGCCTTATCTAAAAGAGAGGAAAAATCGACATTTATGGTGTTGTCCTACCAAATTGCTAATTGGCTGGAGGAACTCAAGGCTTCCTACCAAACTGATTCAGACCTAATGACACTTGTTTAGCAACTACAGTAAGGTATGGCAGCTTTTAACTTACACTTTACAAAATGGAGCTATTTTTTAAAAGGAAAAAATTGTTTTGGGAAAAAAACACGGATTTTGAACGAAGGATTTTTGATTGGGTACATTGTAGCGTAGTTAGAGGCCATTCATGGTATCACAAAACCCTTAGTCATGCGAGAGCTGATTTCCATTGGGAATGGATGAGAAAGGAGCTAAGAAAATTTTACAGTGAGTGTCTTACATGCTACAAATAAAAATTGAACCAAAGTAACTCTACGGGCTTATACAACCCTTCCCAATTCCGGACCAGCCATGGACCAATTTGTCCATGGACTTTATTAAGGGGTTGCCCACATTCCATGCTTACAATTCTATTTTAGTGGTGGATAGGTTAACCAAATTTGCTCACTTCATCCCACTTACCCACCCATGCACAGCAACCAAAATAGTCCATTTATTCCTCACCCCCATTACAAAACTTCATGGAATACCTAGAATTGTCGTGAGTGATTGTGACCCAACATTTACCAGTTCCTTTTGGCGAGAGTTATTTAAGTTATAAGGGACTTAGTTGACCTACAACACAGTTTAATACCCCCAATCAAACGGTCAAATTAAAGTATTCAACAAATGCCTTGAGCAATATTTGAGGTGTTACTTGGGCAACAAGCCCAAGTCATGGTCTCATTGGCTAGATATGGCCAAGTAGTGGTACAACATTAAACACCACCACTCTTTAACTGGATTGACTCCATTTAAGATGGTTTGTGGAACACAACCTCCATCACTGGTCGAGTTTGTCATGGAAACTAACGCAAATGCTGCAGTAGAAGAGTTCAATACCAGAGATCAAGGGAGGATACTTAAGGAAAACCTAGTTGCAGTTCAAGGGAGGATAAAGACACAATATGTTGACATTGGAGAGAGGGAGCTCTAAATCAGAAACTGAGTTTATCTCCAAATGCAATCATACTGCAAAAAGTCAATAGCTTTTTGAAGAAACTTGAAATTAGCTCCAAGATTTTTTGGGCCATACAAAATTATAGCAAGAATAGAAAATGTGGCTTACCGTTTGGGCCTTCCTCTGACTTATAAACTTCGCTTGGTTTTTCGTGTATTAGCTTTGAAGCCACGCATTTGGTCTCATGTGGTTGCAAATTCTACCTTGCTGCTGCTAGATAAGGAGGATTAATGCCTGAGCCGGAAAAGTTCATGGGGAAACAAACCTAAAAATTTGGTAAGAGAGAAGTTATTAATGTTCTGGTAAAATGGACAAGCGTACAGATGAGAATAATACCTGGGAGCTGCTCCACACCCTCCAAATGCAGTATCCACACCTTGTGGGCAAGGTGCTTTAAAGAGGAGGGACTTGTGATAGCTGTAAATGGCGAAGGGTAGAAGGTTCAGAAGAGAAGAGTAAAGGAAGGAAAACACGTACCAGTCTGATGACTAAAGAGAAGGCAGAGACATACCAGTATGATGGCAAGAGGATGGCAGAGAGGAAGAGTCCAGAATAGGGTCGTGGCGAGATAGGGACCGTCGATAATCAAGCTAGTGAAGCTGTCGATTATAATGTAGTTGGCAGATATGTTGGTTCGAGAAGATGGACAGTACCTTGCTGGCAGAATCTGGGCTGATGATAAGGGAGCCCATTTGGGCCATTCAGTTGGTTAAAAGCAGGTGGCTTGCACATGGTCGGGCTTCAGCTAATAGATTTCCAGTTGCTTTGCATTTGAAGAAGTAACCTTGTTGTTATTGATTTTCAATTTCTTTTAGAAAAGAATTAAAATGTTAGAATATAGTAAATTGTAATTAGGATAAATAGAGAACTGTAATAGTTAGTTGGCATGAATTAAAAATACTAAGAGTTCCTTCTTTTGGAGATTTGCTTCTTTCTCAAAATGGGAGTGCTATCCTTCATTCTCTTCCTTGCTTGAAATTCAACCATTTATACACTAGGGAGCTCTAAGTTACTTGAATCCATCCTAAACCAAAAAAAAGAAAAAAAAAAAAATGCAAGAGGGTGTCTCTTGCAAACGTGGAAACAAAGGGGGAGAATAGGGGAGAAATGGTGAAAAAATTTTATTCTCATTTCCATATGTGTTGCCTCTACCTGAAGCTATACATATATAGGAAGGGTAAAGAATCTCTTCTAACACCCTTTATTCTAACAGAAGGAACAAAACAAAAATATTTTCAACCAACTAATTAACTAAATACAAAATTAACAATGCAGAGTGAGAATGGATCATTTGGTAATGGGGGCCTATGATAATAGGGACAATGAGAGAAGTTGTGTGTTGCATCAACAAATAGAAAATATTTTTTTTCAAAGGATCAATTTTCCATCCAATCAAACAAAACCTTAGATTCATACACTTTAATTGTTTGTCCAGTGGCTGTCGAATAGTTAGAAAATCCTGTTTAATTATATCAATTTACCTGTTACGTTTGCAGGCATGAGGATAGTATTAGAAGTTGGAAACCTATCGGGAGTGTGCTCCTCATTCCTTTCAGTGGCCTCCATTTGTTGTGGCAAAGTTATAGAGTCCTTAGGCTAATATTCCAGAATGATGAAATGCACTGGTTGGCGACGCCTCCTATTTCTGCTTCCTGTTATATTCTTACTTCCTCATATATTCTCTGGTAATTTCCTATTTTCTTTTGGCCCTGCATTTTAGTTATGAATTTCTTTAAGCTAGGCTTCATTAATAATTGGGTACCTGTAGTTTTAGAGCTGCACCATACCTCAGCTATCAAAGATCCACTGAAGAAGCGTGCTCAAAAGCTTGACCATCTAGTCTTTGGCCCTGCTGCTGGTGTGGCTCTTCAAAATCGCTTGCAATGCCAAGGTTCATGAAATGCCATTGTTGCTGTTTACATACTCATACATGTATAATTCAACAAGATTTTTAGTCGCCATTCCTCTTATGGTAATCCACTATAACTGCTGCTGTCAAAGAGAACTGTAACCTTCAGGTGATATTTGTTTAATTTGGATAATGTTGTTTGGGAAATGTTAACGTTTGGTCCCTCGGGAACTTGATAAGGGCTATTTTGGGAAGGTGATTCTGTATTTAATGTGAACATTTACTTTATGGATTGTGTATTGCGGTAAATATGTACTTGTTTGTGAATGTGTTCAGTGATAATTTGTATATTAATGCACCTTAATAAATGCCCTCGGGGAGCTCTTTAATATGACCCTTGTTATATGCTTGTATGACCCTAAGACCGTAGTGCAACAAGAATAAGTTGTGCGTGAGATCTTACTCTCTTTCCTCCCACCTGTAAAAGAGCCATCAATCCACTGTAGATGACCAAAGAAAATTGGAGCATTAAACTCATTGGCAAGGATCTGGATCTTCATATGTTAGGTGCCAGATAAATAATTTGATATTCATAGGATTTTGTGATTATGTCAAATGTACAGCTTTGCCTTCAGGAAAAGAAAAAGTGCAGCTTTTCTAAAATTTAAAAACAAATGAGCTACAAGGCAGAACTGCAAGCTTAATGATGTTTAATGAACTTGCATAGCATGAGTTCTTCTAGCATATAGTTTATTTTTTGTTTTGGATAGTGTGGAAATTCATATTAACTTTGTGTATGTATCCAACTTTGGAAACATGTCCACTATTTAAAAGATAAAGTTATGTTTGGCTGTGGTGGGGTTAGGATTTCTTTTTGGGGCAATCTCAAAATATGAGTACAGCTTTGATTGATGAGAACATAGGTGTAGTTGTGTAGCAGATGTTAATTCCTATTGTCCTATAGAAACAAACTAAAATAATAACCTGATTGTAATTAGTTTTTTTTTTTATATAAATGTGTACAGTAGTTTTGATTTGTTGGAGAATGCTTATAGTGTGCCATTTTTTTTTTTTTTTTTTTTTTTGTGTTTTAGAAATCCTAATACAAGACCTTGTCTGCACCATGACTTCCTATAAGCTGATGTACAATTGCAAAAGAGGGGACTGCTGAGAAACATATTAAAATTTTCTCCTGTCTCCACGATTAAATTTAGGTTTTTCATGAGGAGGTGATTCATCTATCTTAATACGGTTATGACAGAGGTCAATTGCAAGTTTATTTTACAATATTTATTGCTTTAACAATGGGAAGCTCATTACAGCTCCCATAGTTCTGTGTGCTCCTTGTGAACACCCGCTTCCTCCTGTGGTGTGGTAATCAAATGCCATGCCATAGGCATTAAATATGTGGTTTACTTTTTAATGCAGCATCTTATTCCTTCAGCAAGACAAGGTTTGATCTGTATATTGAAGAATATACGTCACACTATCCAGTGATAAACCAGCTAGCATATATTGCATGTTTGTGTGTAAATGGAATGTGAAGTTTTATTCAAGTGTTGTCTTGCAGGCACTAAGGCCCTTAACAAGACACGTCACTCAACTTTGTTTCATGCTTCTCATCCTGGAGAGAGCATTGCATTTGTTAGTGTATTCACTGTTTATAACACCTCCATTAATAGACGTTTGAAGAGACCTGACTCAGACTCGGTAACTGTTGGCAATGTTTCATTTACTAAGTCAGAAAGGTCAATGGCGATTTTGGATGTATTTGCTAGATTCATTCAGGTATTGTAATTTATCTACTTATGCAAATATTTTTTAAGCACTTGGACACTGTATGGAATAATTTGTTAGGGTTATGAATCAAGGATGAACCATACTTTTTTTTTTCTTTTGACTGAGTTTCAGTTGTTGAAACTGCAAGGAGTTCTCTTTTTTAATTTTTTAACTGACATGATCGGCATTGTAACTAATTGGTATCTTTGCTCTTACATGGCCAATGTTGATGATGCTATATGCTTTATGCACTAATTAAGGGTTTTGAAGGACCAAGCAGTTCTTAGGAACTTCTTAACTTCCACCATAATAGTACTTGCACTTTTGTAATTGTGCTTCATCTAGACAATACTGGTGATTGATGCATATGCATTGGCAGTTCTGATATATGTGGAACAGAATATGTTCTGGACTTTATTAATGGATCTATCAAACAGCATTTTCTTCTTGACTTCCGAATACATATATGCAAATGATTGGCAGAAGTGGTTTGTGGATATGTCACCCTAGTAAATGAAAGTGCAAGATTTAATATGGACATAAATACTGGCTTCCTTTCATATCAGGTATTAACTTGTATGAAATATGGTTGGGATGATGTTCTTTGCAATCTGAATACTAACCTATTCTAGTCTCTAATGATTGGAGTACATTATGCCATCTGGAAAGATTTGTTCTCCTCGGTGCCTGTAAACTTGGCGATGTGTTTTATTTATGGGCATCTATATCTGTACTTGACTGCTCGTTGGCCTATAAGAAGTTGTATATAGACATTGCTATATAGTAGAGCTTGTTTTAAGCAATGTATTATATTTGCAGTTGACAATGCCCCGAAGCCACTTATTCATCCTCACTGATCCAGCATCTGACCTGCACATTGACAGAAAGTGGATCACTGTTTACCCGATTCAAGGTCAATATTCACGAGAAGAATTGATGCTTCAACGAATAAGGTCTTACATTGTAAGAGCACAATTCATTGATTAACATGTGGTACATTTCTTCTTGGTGTTGAATAGCTACTTGTGTTATGATTGGGTTTTACATTTGTTAGATTTTCTGCATGGTTTTTTCAACGATCTAACATATTGCATTCAGGACACACAATACATGACATCAGAAAACAATGCTTTAAAGTTTAAACAAAGTTGAGATGGAAAAGTTTTGGCTTCAAAAATAGCCACTGAAGTCTAGCTCCTGTTTGTTGTCAAACCTTAACCAATTTTGCTATAAGTTAGTGATATCAATGCAGTTTTTGGCCCTCAAGAGTGTTTTGGCTGGCAGAACTTGGTCAGATGCTGTTAAGAGTTAGTGGAATAGGATCAGTTCCATTGATGGGCTTCTTGCCAGCGATTTCATAATGGAGAAAGATTCTACACCTTATTAAATACTCTGATGAGACGACAGCTAGAGCACAAGACAGTCTATTGTGATGAAAGTAACTGGCTGGGCCACTGGGCCAACACTGGTAGGAACTATGACAAAGTAGTGGATTTACCTAGGTTTGACTTGGTTGGGGGTGGAAGTCTCTGTGTTTCTGAAGCAACTTTCATATGGTGCACATCAATTAAGTTTAACGTAGTGCTTTCATGGTGCTCTACAAGAAAAGAGATGCTTGGGGAGAGAGAATCATGTCATTAGACGAGGTTTAAGTTGTGTACTAGCTTAACTTTCCCAAAACCCATGCACCCTCAGTCCTACATTAATTTCTTAGTTGCAAATGTTTGCTAAAAGGTAAAATGGTTATGTATGCCTCTAGAATTTTGCACTTATGTACACTGTTTCATAAAGTCAAAGACATGGCCGAGCCAGTTTACTGATTTACTCGTCAATAAGCAAAAAGTGATGGTTGCATGAGGGTAAGATGAATCTAGCAGTAGTTTGTTTAGAAAGTGGATATTCAGTTTGGGATAACCTAAAAGGGAATGTGAGCCATTCAATGTGGGGTGGAAGCAGTATTAGTTCATTTATGGGATCAGATAGCTGCACGACTGTATTTATTCCCTGTTATTTTTCGAATTCCTCAATAATTTGTCTGGGAAACAGGAAAGCTTTGACTTTTAATTGTGTGAATTTAAGAAATTGTTATTTTTCTTAAAAGAAATATTTCCAGATACACAATTCCAAAACGAAGGACTAAATTTGTTATCCCAAATTGAAAAGATTATCCAAGACCTGAGATCCTTGTTGGTGAAAATTGTCTGGGGTTCCTTGGTCCAATGCCTTTAATTGAACTCTTTTTTTTAAATAAATAAAAATTGCATATAAGAGAGCCTTTCACATTTATAACTTTGTCTAACGGATCCAATATTATTCATACATGTAGGCCTTCCTAGATTCAAGGCTGAAGGAGCTTTCCAAGAAGAAGGAAATCGGGCAAATTGATCACTATATTTTCACCGATACAGATATAGCAGTGGTTGATGATCTCAGCCAGATATTCTATGAATATCCAGACTTTCATTTGGCTCTTACCTTCCGAAATAACAAAGAGCAACCTCTGAATTCGGGCTTTGTTGCTGTTCGGGGGACTCTAGACGGAATCCAAAGGTGTGTTGGTTGTGCTTCATCACTTTGTCAGGTTGTCTTTCTATCCATAGTAGTTTCCCTCTTCTACGAAGTGTGATTTAATTTCTATTCATAAAACATGTTCCTTTCCTTTCCCAAGAATCCGTATTTTTCCCAAGGAATACATATTGAATGGGTTTGTAATGGATGTTTCAGCTTCCGGCATAGTAGAAATTAAATTTCTTGAGTTCTTGGGTGATCACGTTCTAAAAATCTGGCTGCAGGGCCAAGGTTTTCCTGATGGAAGTACTGAAAGCTTACAGTACCAGATACATGAAAGCGTCTGGCATGCTTGGTGACCAGTTAGCTCTTGCCTGGGTTGTGAAGTCCCATCTCTCTTTTGACTTGAGGAGGTTTGCCAAACCTGTCGCTTTCGTGGAAAAGATTAATGGCACTTACATACTATTTCTACCTTGTGCCAATTACAATTGGACCCCTCCTGAGGGCGCAGGTCAATTTCATGGCATGCCCTTAGATGTGAAGGTATGCTGCAGCATAAGTTTAATTCTAATTTTGGGTATTTTTTTTTCCTTTGTCCCCATCCAAATGCTGTATTTTTTCAATTTTTCTTTAGGCAACAGATGAGAAATTTTTTCTGGGGTTTATAGAAGTGCTACTTTTTTGTATGTGCAGGTTATTCATTTCAAGGGATCAAGGAAGCGACTGATGCTTGAGGCTTGGAATTACTTCAATTCTTCTTCTAACATGGATGATATGCTGTGCCTCATTTTGGCAAGTGGAAGAGCCAAATATGACTTCTGAATCGCTTGTTTTGTCTGTGGTAAAGCATATAGGGTGCCAGAATTTTGTAAAATGAAAACAGAATTCATGAAGAAAATGAGGAAATTTTCTTGTAGATTGTAATACAAGGTACATCTTGAATGATGCTGTGTGGATTGATAGATAAATTCTTACTGGTGTAATTTTTGAGAGATCCCAGGATTATTTTTTTGTCCATTTAAGAAATTATCCAATAAATACACACCCAAAGGTATCATACACTTCATGTTATTATCTTTCAATTTCTCACTGTATTTTTCTGTTCTTACTGTCAACGTCCAAAATAATCTCATTATTTTGTTAGAGAATATTTTGCTAGAGTAATTATAGGAAATTTAATTAATTTTTTGAAGGTCTTTTTCACAGAATAAGTAATTGTGAAAAAGGTTATTTTAATAATAATACCCAACATTCATTAATGACATACAAATTGACATGATAGGTCGTTGAAAGCTTAGGCTTCACTGAAAATAATTTGTGTTTTTGCTTCCTTTACTGTTCTCTTTTGGGCTAATGGTAGGTCTCTGCCTCTATCAAAACCCTGCTCCCTTGCTTGAAAGGAAAGAAATGCAGCAGTTGCT
>JAOVVI020003529.1:0-17147 GCA_028571085.2 Nepenthes alata | reverse complement strand
AGTGCATCAATGACAATATTTGCCATTTCTAATTGATCTAGGTTTCAAAATTATAATCATTGAACAAATTTTTTCGGCAATGTTATTTCATATTTAATCTCTTCTAGGAACAACGAACTCTTCTCTATACAAATAGTATCTTCAAATTCTCTAGGCGAAGATTACCATTGCCAACTCCAAATCGTGGATAAAATAATTTTTGTAAGCCCTGAGCTGCCTTGACCTATAGGTAATAACCTTATCGTGCTACATCAAAACACATCCCAATGAAAAGCCAAACCATCTTAATACCATAAATCTATTTTTCAACTTTTTAAAACTTTTCTTGCTATTCTCAGCCAAACACACTCACTTTTGAGTCAAGACACACTAATGACACCATAATTTTTGAAAAGTTTTTGACAAAGTGTTTATAATAATTGACAAACTCAAGAAAACTTCGAACCTTTGTAACATTTGTTGACCGTTTCCAATTAGCCACTATTTTGATCTTCTTTAGATCCATCTATATTCTTCCTTTTGAAATAATGTACCCAAGGAATGCTACTTTCTTCGGTCATAATTCACATTTCTTAAACTTGAAAAATAATCATATTTTCCTCAAAGTCTATAGCATGATCATCAAATAAATCTTATACTCCTCAAAGTTTCTCAAATAAATCAAAATATTATCAATAATAACCACTACGAATTGAACTTGTTAAGGTTAAAAAATCCAATTCATGAGATCTATGAAAGATGTAAGTGCATTTGTCAAACTAAATGGTATCATTAAAAACTCATAATGATTATATCTTATTATGAATACTTTTTTAAAAACACCCTCGCCCTTAACGTAAATCAATCTTCTAGAAAACTTGTACTCACTGTAATTGGTCAAATAGATCATTAATACTCAATAAAGAATATTTATTTTTTATTATAATCTTATTCAATTTTCTATAATTTATACATAACCTTATTGATTTATCTTTCTTTTTCACAAAGGGTACCAATGCTCAACATGGTAATACACTTGGTTAAATAAACCATTTCTCCAATAATTTATGCAATTGCTGCTTCAACACTTTCATCTCAGGTAGGACCATTCTATATAGATGTAATACTTGGATCATCTTTTGATTTATTTTAAATATATTTATTATTTTGAGTTAATTAAATGTATCGAATTAATGATATATTATAAAATTTTTGAAGAAAGTTTGACTCATAGATCGGCGCCTGAAGTGCGTTCGAAGGGCACCTGAGGCATGAAAAGCTGAGGGCCTCGCTCGAGTGCAAAAACCTGAGGCATGAGGTGCGCTTGAGGTGGTGCTCAAGTGCCGAGGTGCCTATATAAGCAACATAGCGGTGGGCTTTCAGCATTCACGCAACAGAGCAAGGGAAAGGAGAGAGAGAGAGGAGAAGGAATAGGAGAGAGGAGAAGATATCGGGTAAATCAGAGTATTCTTTTGTTTGATCTTTTTGGTATAAGGTTGAGGCAAGTATCTATAAATATTATCCTTAGTCCGTTTTAGCGTCTAATATGCTTTGTTTCTATTTTGAAAGTTTAAAATTCACACATGTTATTTTTATTTAACATATTTGTTTCCTTCAAGCATGCATGACATTTTTATCGGTGGTTTGAGGGTTTTGTTCCATTTCTGTAAATATTTGAGGGTTTTATGGTTTTATGGAGAAGTAGATAAATATATGATACTGTATATTTTTATATATCAGTATATTTATATGAAAAGGAGTATGAAATCTATATAAGTCGTGTATTTGTTCACATGCATGTTGCCTGAGGATTAGGGTCATTGCCTATGTTATCTGTTATTTAATCTGTTATTTGGCAACTCCTGATGAGGAGAACATATACTTAGGGTTTTACACATGTAGGAACCATACGTACGAATTTAAAGCATGTAATAGACATTCAAACACGATTTCAAGACAACATCAATTTTGGTATAGAAAATTAGCTAAATAATACAATGTGTATTGGTTTAAATATGAATTTCCCATAATATAACAAAAAATAAGAAAGATAATGCATGCATGTGATGACTAAGTATCTTAAGTATAAAAATACAGTATATATGAGTATTTAAAATAATAAATATTTTAAAAGGTAAAAAAAAATTAGTAATAAAGGAAAGAGGTTTGGGATATACTTGTCTTGACTTCAAATTCACCAAACTTTTGCTTGGTTTTACTTTTGATGAGTCCCTAGACCCGAATTGTTGAATGGATTAGGGAGCTACTCGATCTCTCCTAATGGGTCAAATTGAAGTCAGTTTGGTCCTCATTGCATCGAATTTGGATACTACGTAACACAACTAATAAACAATAGGTTAGAGGATGGCAAAACTTGCTTCTTCGTATATCTTCCGATAATCAAATCAGAAATCTTTCTACAATGAGAGAAAGGTGGGAGGAACACAAAATGCGTATGCTTGCATGCATGCAGTGGGGATTGAGCCATTAGTGGAGAATTAGACTTCGATGAGTACACCCGACCCGAGGGCGGTTTCAAGATATAGAGAGGACAAGGCTGCAACGAGTGTGCCCAACCAAGGGGCAACTTTGAGAGATGGAGGACTATAATCTACTGAGTGCGTTGGGTTGAGAGGCGATTTTAAGCTATAGAGAACTTAGCTCCGCTGAGTGCGCACGATTGAGGGGCGACTTTGAGATGGAAGATTGGGCTCTACTGAGTACGCCCAGCCAATAGGCAGCTTTGAGATATAGAGGATAAGGCATTGATGAGTGAGCCTCGCCATGAGGATCTAGGGACAGGGCGGTAGGGAGTACGTTAGGCCAGGGTGGTTTTGAGAGATGGAGAACTGTGCTACGCTGAGTGTGTCCGGCTAAGGGTCAATTTTGGGATATGAAGGACTTAGCTCCGCTGAGTGCGTTCGACTGAGAGGCTGCTTTGAGATGGAGGATTAGGCTCTAATTAGTGCACCCGACTAGGAGGTGGCTTTGAGATATGGAGTACAAGGCCCCGATGAGTACGCTCAACCAGGGGGTGACTTTGAGAGATTGAGAATAGGGCTCTAGGAAGTGTGCTCGGTTAGGGGGTAACTTTGAGATGGAATATTGGGCTCTGCTGAATACGCCTAACCATGGGGTGACATCGAGATATGGAGGATAATGCTCCGATGAGTGCCCCTGACGACGAGGTAGCTTTGAGAGATGGAGGACATGACTTCAGGGAGTGCGCTCGACCAGGGAATGGCTTTTAGAGATGGAGGACTATACTCCGCTGAGTACATTCGATTAGGGGGCGGCTTCAAGATATAGAAGACAAGGCTCTGATGAATGTACCCGGTTAGGGGCAGCTTCAAGATATAGAGGACAAGGCTCTAATGAGTGTGCTTGACTAGAGGTAGCTTTGAGAGATGGATGATTAGGCTACAGGGAATGTAACTGGTTAAGGAGCGACTTTGAGATAAAAAATTGGGTTTCGCTGAGTGCACCCGACCAGGTAGCGATTTTGAGATGAAGGATTAGGCTTCGCTCAGTACGGCTGACTGGGTGGCGGCTTTGAGATGGAGGTATAACGACCTAAGCTCTAGTACTCAAATTCGACCCGGACCGTCTAAGTAAAAATTTTGAATCATCGAAAATTATCAATTACTTGTCATAAATTATATATCAAACAATTTGAATGTAATTAAAATCATCGCATCACTAACATTTAATATACCATAAATGATCATCATAATTGCATCATTAAATGAACATCCATAATTTCGATAACAAATTACTTGAAATAAAAATAACGATGTCCATAATATCAATTTCTCATAAATAAAAATCTGATAGATGTCTAAAAGTTAATGAACTAACAAAAATCTTAAATTTTTATTATGGAAGTCTCAATTTTTGAGATCACCTCTGTCTGATATCTGCCCAATAACAAGCGATCTCTTTTATCCTGATATTCACCCGTCTACTCTGAAGTAAATAAAGTATAGGAGTGAGTCGAATGCCCAATAAGTAAAAATAATCAACAATAGAAGAGTATGAGTAAGCATGCCGATTAATACAACAAATGTATAAAATTAATAATATAATAAAAAATTGCAATATAATAAAATACCTGGTATTATTTAATCATAGGGATGATGAAGAATCAGTGTATTTAATTTTTTGTTTTAAGCTTAAAAAAAGTACTTGTGCAATATGAATCTTACATACCTCAAGCTAATGGTCTAGGCTTATAGGACTAAATATTTATTAATAGAGAAATAATTAGTAGATAATATTGAATTAATTTTACGATATTTATAAATAATATAATATTTATTTATCTATTTAGTGTATTGAAGAATTAGTGTATATTTATTGATATTAATAAATAGATAAGATATAATTTTAAAAATATTATTCTAAGAGTGACTCTTCTTACTAATGGGCAAAGTTGCCTTCTACAAGATTAAATAAAATATATAAACAATTAATATATATATATATATATAATCATATTTCTTAATAGTGTCACTAGCTATTAAACTCATATAGTAATTTTTTGAATGTATTGTATTTTATTATTTATTAGAATATATAATAATTATATATCTTTCCATATTTAATTGATATTATAAAGTGATATTGGGAGAAACAATGACTTTGGATTTGAATTTTTAAAGTTATTTCACCATCTTATATGATTCTTACTAACAAGTTATGGATCTAGGATTATTTTCTCTGAGGTAATCAACTTTATAATTTTTTAATATTTTAATAAAGTAAATTTTAATATAAATATAATATTATTTTTGTTTAAAATGGTTAAAATTAACTAATTTTATAAAGAAGAATGAATTATAGTAGCCAATAAATAAATTTAGTAGAGTTAATTAATAAAATTTTTAAAATCAAATATTAATATATTAAATTTAATCTTATATTTATTGTTTATATTTTTAAAAATGGTGTCAATTATTAGATACTTCTGCCCATCCTTCTTCCCCAATAAAATTATTTCATATTAAAATTTAAGATATATATATATTATCAAATTTAGGAACAACCTAAATTTTACCATTTTTGTTACAATTTTTTTAATATAAAATTCATATGTAGAGAAGAATTTATGAAACTAAATCTCTGCTATAATTTTTTTAAAAATTAGATAATATTAATATGTAAAAAAATTAATTTTTATTGTTCGATCCAAAAGGTTATATTACTTCTCAACTTTTATTCTTTCTCATTTATCTTATGTTATGTTCTCACAATTGTATCTCTTTATATATTTTCTTAATCAAAATAAATGTTACAAAAACTTAGATGGATGAAAGCAATAAACTTAGATTATAAAAATATGAAAGATTGTCCACATAGAAAGTGATGGGTATGCAAGTAATGGGTTGGTCCAAAAAGAAGGAACGGTCCAGATCCACAGTGGTTTATTTGCGCTTGGACGTCAACTCCAACTGTTGATCAGACGAAAGGTTAACAAGCCAGTCAAAATCTAAGAGCAGGACGGCCCACTTGGGCCTAAGATGGTCAACGCTTCCGTTGATCGGAAGTATGGTCAGTTGACCGGCTATAGACCAGGCCTCATGCGACTCAAGCCCACATTGGCCAACGCGTCCGTCTTCGTGTAGCAACGATTTTCTCCCCTGATTTCGCGCTCTTCACAGAAGACAACATCTATTGTAATGGTTGCTCCCAAAATTAATACGTATCCCTGAAGGAAGGCACCAAAATCCTTCCCCTATCGCTAGAAACCCTAGTGGTTATAGAATGTAGAAGGAAATCAATCAACCCAACGACCGTTACTGCCATAAAGGTAGGACGCCAGAAAAGGTAATGGTCCCAACAGAGCGCGAGTATCAAACCCTTCTGCACAAAAAAGTCAGCCTAGCGCAACGACTATAAAAGGTTATGGAGTTCACACTTCAAGGCACATTCTCACTTGCCTGTAAAAAGCTTTCTTTTGTAAAAGATCTCACACTTTTAGCATTCTAACTCTCTGTCTCTGTAACTACGTTCCCAATGAATACAATACTTAGAGATTTTGCTTCTCACGAGCAACCCAAACCTTTCAACTTACAAGAGCACCCCAACGAAATAAATACTCTCTGTATTCATATTGCACCTCATTGCACCCACATTCTTACTTCGAAAGCCGTTTACTAACTTGAGCGTTGGAGTATTTATGGTGAGATAATTTCTCGCCATCACCTGACCTTTTGTTCCCAATTGTGGTGTGCAGGATTTAAATTCAGTAAACGGAGTCGGACTCAAACAAACGACTTGACCCGAATCTATTCAAAATTTAGATTCAGGATGCATCAGAAAGTATTCAAAATCATCTATAACAATACGAATCACCAGAGTATAATTTGTTTTTCTAGAAACTTTCACTAATCTTCGTGGAAATTTCTAGTAGCTTCTTAAAAATTCCTCCGAAATTTCTTAAAATTAACAAATGACGGTGAATATTATTAATTAATATTTAATTAATATTATAAAATAATATGATATTTTTCATATTTTCATTAGTTGTAATTCTTATCTGTTAAAAATACCCTTTTTTTACTATTAAGTTCGAACCAAATATTTACTTTATTATTTAAAATAATAATAATAATGAATTCATATTTCATATTGATATTTCATTATGGCTTGTTTAATGTCATATTTGAGCAACTAAATTAAATCTCAACAGTTACTTATAATTTGTTTTTCTAGAAACTTCTCATAATCATCTTGGAAGCTTCTATGATGTTTCATGGAAACTCCCGGGAAACATCAAATAATGGAGATTTAAAAAATGGCTGCTTCATGCACACTAGCTGGGTAGATAAGATCACATGAAAAAAGTATCAGTTGTAATGGGTCCAATAACCTCATGGATTTGACCGTGATTCAGCCCACTAGGGCGCACAAGAAGTAGAAACCCAGCTTAGCTCCTTGAAGCCCAAGCAGTACGACCTTGAGTCGCCTGAAAGGTTATGGGTCGAAGAGGCAAGGTATAGAACGAGCCTGCAGCACAGCCCAACAACTTCATTCCAACAAATCTTTTCAAAATATCTTGTCTAAAATCCCACATCGCCCGAGTTGGTAAGGGTAATTCTGCAGATTACACCATAAAAGCAGCTACCACAGAAGGATCCCACAGGCAACCGTCGGCAATCTTCCACTCTTTCATGAGTGCATTCACTTCATAAGCCACCCTTGAAACTCAGTCCTCTACCTCATAAGTCGCCCCTAGTCGGGCGCACTTCGAAACTCAATCATCCACCTAATTTGCTACTCTCTTACGAGTGCATCCATCTGATAAGTTGTCCCTTGGTTAGGCGCATCCCGAAGCTCAATCTTCCATATTATATGCCACCCCTTGATCTGGTGCACCGTGAAACTTAATCCTTTACCTCATAAGCCGCCATCTGGTTGGGTGTACCATAGAGCACATTCCTCTTCATAAGCTACTCCCTGGTCGGACACACCCCTGGAGCTCAATCTTTCATCTCACAAGGCACCCCCTACCAAGCGCACCCTCAAACCTCAATCCTTTATCTCAAAGCCACCCTTTAGCCGGACACACCTCCTGAATATAGCCCTCCATCTCTATAAGCCACTCCCTGGTCGGGCATACTCAAACACTCAATCCTTAACAACATGTATCTATGCATTATTTATTCATTATCCTATCTTTCTTTTCCTACAGAAATATTTCTGACTTGAGTATCGTAGGATAAATAGGAGAGTGAGTTTTGCCAATCATTTGATCTCTTATTTGTTAGTTATGTTGCGTAAGATCTACGTTCGAAACAACGGAGATCGGACTAATAGTTCGACCAACTAAGAGAGATCGAGTAGCTTTATAACCCATTCAATAATCCAAATTCAGATACGCATCATTGGCACTGTTTTTAGAAATGGCTAAAAAGTTTACCATTGCAATTGCAAAAACGAGCACGGTCAGTACCTCGGGTACGAGCCAACGTACCAGTCGGAGACGTTGTCACCCATGGCAAGACTCCTCCTCGGGTAGCCATGCTATGAACGTTTGGCCCCAGGCATGCAAACGTTCGCTACTCAATCGTATGTCCTGACCCTGTCGGCTCTAAACCGTCTACACCCATCCGAAGGTGCGACGCTGGGGGCTCCGCCTTCCAACTTCTAGGTGACCTAAGAAAATCAGCACCTTCAGAGGATCTAGCAGTCTAATGACCTCAGGGGCTGAGCGGCCCACGAGCGACAAGGCTCAACCAAAATCGGAGGACAGACCAAGTTGTTAGATGCAGGTAGCAGGCTAGGATACCCCCAGAAGTGGTAGAGTCCTCAGCCCCTTGCACGCGGCGTTTCATGCCAAAAGATACTACTAGTGCGCCGAATGAGGCTAGCAGTAGGATAGAATGTCCTCGAGTGTGGCGGAGAGCTCAACTCTCTACATGCAGCGTCCCCCGCCAGAAGACGCTGCCCACTCGTCAAGCAAGGCTTTCATCCTTCCGGCATCCACAGGTCATACATCGACAATGCAAGCCTAACATCTAAGGTTGAGCCGCCGGGCGGCAATTTGACCAGTATGCTGGAACGCCGTTAGGAGTGGTAGAATCCTTAGCCTTGGGCATGCAGCGTCTCATGCCAGAAGATACTTCCAGCACACCGAGCGAGGCCAGCAGCAAGCTGAAATGCTCACGAGAGTAGCAGAGAGCTCAGCCCCTGCCTGAGGGGCTCCACGCTAGAAGATGCTACCGTCGTCTGCACCGACTCAGAGAGATGGACCTAGCTCTTCGAAGAGGAGAAGCCGGAGGAAGAGACCGCCCACCAAGAGGAAATCTCATTCACCCGACAACCTTGGTATTCAAGAGGATTCCTACGACAAGGTCCACTCACAAAAGAAAGTTCAACCTGGTCCCGGGAGGCAGGACAAAAACCCAAAGCGGTGGCGCCTTCACTATTCTCGAGATGATCTGTAACTTTCCAAAGAAAACTTGCAACACCAACAGGCACTATATCGTTCCCTCGCCGGATCGAGAGGAGAAACTTGGGGGCTTGGCAAGGCTAATCTCGTGGCAACGCCTCTCATTGATCTTGTGCAGAGTAATAGATCCTATAGAAATTTTTGCAGATCTCACGATGAGGCTCGACATGCTTGGCCTATTACCCATCACGTCGTAGCAGGTGCTGGCTGATCGAGCACCGTACCAGCCAGAGGTCGTGTCGACTACCAACGGAGCCCGGGGACTATTAACTGGTCCCGAAGACATAGCGCACCATCCACCACAAGTACCATCGATGATTCCATACCGAATTTAGGTATATTTTGCATGCATTATACCACTTACTTGAACCATACTTTAATAAATAGAATAGTTATTTCATCTGCCCAATAGGCTTATACGAGTACTTGCACATCAACACATGGCATCAAACGACCTAAATTGCCCCTAAGTCGGGTGAACTTTTGTTTACTGGAAACCCAACCTAGATGGTCAAGAAACTTCGGTCCCGCTACTGAGCAGCCCTTATGCAGTAATATTCTGAACCTCGGTTCCATTACCGAGCGGCTCATGCGCGGTTGTATACTTAACCTCGGTCCTGCTATCGAACGGCCCCACACAACTGAACTCAAAAACTTCATGGAGCTTTTACAACATGTGTGCAGCGATCTCTTGCCAAAGGACAGAGCACCATCAGTTGATGACGGTCAACAGATTAGGACTAGACGCACATGAGTTACGACATCCTCTAATAGGATTGAGTGCCAATATGGTTACATATAAGCGGCGGCCTAAATTTTCCCAGAGCTCGGGGGTTATGGCCAAGAAACCCATCTGACGCTTGTCAGGCTCACTGACACCCGTGTCACAACGTTCTTCTACGAAAATAGCACAAACGGACAAGCATGTTTGGATGCCCGACGACGATAGAAATCCCGCATAGCCGACAAACAAGTTCTCCCTATGCCACAACCTCCTCCTGGCAAGAGCAAGTATAACCTAGAGTGCACAGCCAGGTCAACCTCGACAACAAAAATAACAATAACAACAATAATGCTTACTCGACTTTCCATCACTCCCACCACTCACTCTCGAACCAAGTCCTCACAGCAAGGCGATCCAGTCCAGAGGCCAAGACTTCTCCGCGGTGAGCTCTCAGATCTCGCCTAAGGCTTGCACGGCCTACGGTAGAGGAAAGCGGCCACCACAGGACTCTTCGGAGCTGCCGATGAGACTATTCATCTGTAGAAGCAGATGCCCTCCTTAAATCACTATTCCAGTATTGGGACCACCTCATTGAAGCGGAACCTGGCCCTTACCCCTCCCTTCAGTCAGGTGCCTGTGTCTAACAGATTAATGAGCCGCCGTCGGCTCTCCCGAAACTCATCCTCGAGTGACATAACCCAATCCAGAGCCCGAGCATTAGCCTCTAAAAGCTCTTGAGATCTCACCTCAGATTCGGACAATGCTCGGTTGAGGTAACTGGCCTGCTACAGACTCAGAGGCGCCTCGGCAATAGTAGCAACAATCTAGCACTCCATTTACTCAGAGTTAGTGCGCGACCACTAGATGCGAGCAACCTCGCCCTCCAGTAAGCGCAGGTTTCCCTTCTAGCATGCGAAGCACCCCCTATGGCTATTAGAAGAAAGAAAAAGAGCCGTAAGACAAAGACTACTGCGTAAGAGTATAGCCGCAAAGAACAAGAATCTATAAAGCCCTACCTCACGGTAAGCTGGGCGAGAAGATCCGACAGACTCGAGATTGGGAGGCTCCCTTAGAACCTCTAGGTGCTCAGGACTCAGGGTGTCCAGGCGACATCCCTCTTTGCCAGCAATGGTGCCCTACAAGCCGCCTCCTCTAACTTCCTCAGTCGTTTGATCATTGTCGCTTCTCCCCTTTGTTGAGGACATAGAGGCAGTGGAAGGTGACTCTTCAGGCAACGAAGCAATCTGAACAGGAATAGGGGCATCAGTAGCACCGTGATGAGTCATTCGAAAACAGTACGAATTCGTAAGAAGAATGATAGACTAGGGTAGAGATGCTCTGAAAACAGAGAAGACGCGATAATAGTAGAAGGGCCTACGCTTAAATAGCCAGCGCCTCAACCCGTAATGGTGTCATATGAGTGATGTAAAAGGGTCGCGTCACTATGATGATAGTAGCGACACGTGCCCTCGCCCAGGCATGCTGCGACGCGTCCTTTCGTAGGCTCCACCATGGCGATCGGCGTGTCACCTCCTTGCGTAGCTCGATGACAATCAATGCGCTCTGACGTTTTGATTGACATGGCTACTGTGCAGCTTAGGTAATGCTGCCCAGACACATCGTTCCCTTGAAACCGCCGACTAACGACACGTAGCACCGACAAACCCGAGGTTGGTTCAACTGGCCCAGGCCCCGACCAAGCATTGGGACGAACAACTGTGCGCCAAACTTCCAGAAGGCCAGGGCCATCCAAGACCCAGCCCGTCAGAATGTCAAAAATTTGAACAGCAGGAGATCTATCAAAATCGAGAGATCATGGCAAACTTCAGAAACTTCCTCGGACCTCGCAGAACTTTCCTCAGTGTCGTGACTTCCTTTTATAGGAACGAGTGCTACCTGACTCAAGTGATCAACTAAGCCTGGCAACGATAGCGGCCATACTTAGTCTGCCAATAGGTAAACCTTGTGCCACGACATCCTTCTACAAGAAAGAACATGAATAGAGGAACTCATTTGGTCAAATCTGGCGATAATGGTGACAGCACCTAGTCTGCAAAGAATTTTCCTCAGTGCGACAACTTCCTTTCATAGGAACGAGTACTACCAGACTCAAGTGGTCACCTAGGCCTAGCTACGATAGCAACCACGCCTTGCCAGCAACACGCTTTCCTTGTGCTACGAGATCTTCCTGCTAGTATCGAGTGCAGCCCGACAAGCACATCCTTTTGGGCCCGATGCCAACGGGAAAGTCTAGATCAGCAAACTTCCTCCAGGCAAGGTCGAGTTCCCAACATTCTGACTCTTCAGGCATGCTTGCACTGAAGACCAGCTAGACGTTGATGTATGTCCTCGTAGTAAGGCGATCCGATATTGAGCCCGAGGCTTTCCTTCGATGAGCGCTCAGATCTTGCCTGAGACTCGAATCGCTCACGACTGATGCCAGTAGCCCTCTCCTGCATCGGGGTCTGCTAGGGGCTCATCGCTCGCTGTCCATCTAGACAAGTCACTCATACTTAGATCGACCGTTGAAGACTAATCAAAGCCAGGCCTCTTCGGTAACTCGTTGACAACCGAGGCAGACTTCAAACACGTCCTTAGATCATCGCAGAAGGCTCAAAAAACATATTTGGCCGCGCCCGCTGCTCGCTCTCCGTGCGCTCGAGCGAGTGAAAGCAGAATGCCTGCGTTCAGTGCATGCTTGCCTGGCGCTTGAGTGCCAGGCCATTTTATAACTGCAACCTGCTTTCGTGAATTTCATTTTCCGCAAGCCTCATGCCATTTTAGAGAGAGGGAGAGCGCCGACTAACATAGAGAAGGGTGAGATCCAGGCCAACGAGTCCAAATCTGCCTGCGAGAAAGTTAGAAAAGTTATAAATCGGGACAAGGCAAGTATATTTTCACCCTCCTTTTTCTCATTTTTGGATTTTGTATGTTTTCTATCAGGTATTATTGTTTCGATACCCACCCATATTATAAGAAATAAGTGACCAAAGAGTTGTACTCAAGTTTTATGCGGTTTATTATCCGAATCCCTCTCCAATTTGCTCGGTTTGGCGGACACCCCGAATTAGGGATTCCCCATTTTCCTCAGTTTAAATGTGAAATTGACCATAATTTATGAATTAGAACATCCTCATTATACATATATATCGACCGAATATCTAATATCGTAAGTTTTGATCCGTTTACGGCGTCCAGAAGCTCTAAATTGCCCATGTTACTGTTCACCTCCACCCAATTTAATTGTTATGAAATGACGTCTAATTGTTTATGTCTAATTGTAAGCCCCCAAAATTATGTGTTTGTGCTCGGTTGTGAAGAAATATGTTCCGAAGCACCTCCGAAGTGGTAATTACCTAATGTGGTAAGGAATTCAAATCCGTCCTATCCATTGTGATATCCATGCACCCAAATTGATTTGTGAAAAGGTTTAAGTTCAAAGGAAAGATAACAATCAGATATGTAATCTGAAGAAAGACCACAATGTGAAATATGTGATTGAATCGTTCTCTCGGATGGAAACATATGAATGGAAATGTGGTGGATATTTTCTCAAACGAATAAGAAACTAAGAAACTAGGACCATAGAATTTGATACGAAGGTAATATTCATTGGCCTGTCATTTGCATTATTGTAGAGACTCGAGGATTACTCCAGCCGTGCAGGGTACGCGGGTAATACCCTTAGCAAGCCTTAGGATATTATTGGAAAAGGACGAGGACTGCTTCTAAATCGCGGGAGGTTAGGGTAGCATTTTATCGGCCATGTATGACCGGGTGATAGGCATACCACTATGCCACGTGGTGTTTGGTCTTTGTTAGGCCAAAATGTGTTGCAAGAGCTTGTAAAGGAGGAGTTCTACAGAAGAGGTTGCCGGGAAGAGTAGGGCCAGTGCTAGTTCTGGAGCAAGTTCGGGGAGGCGATTCAAGAAGTTCAAGCAGTCAGATTCAGGTAAGAAGAGTGGTAGACCTCGGCACTGTCTCAAGCTTTAGTGGGGCCGTGTCAAAATTATGGGAGGTCTCATAGAGATAAGCCTTATTTCAAGCTGACGGGTGCCTGTTTCAACTATGGTCAAGCAGGACATAGGGCTAAAGAATGCCCACATCCATCGAAGGTTTGTACTTCGAAGCCGATAGTGCAAGGTAAAGCTTTTGCAGTATCCGCTAGTGAGGCCAAGATGTCAGACAATGTGGTGGAAGGTATACTTCCTATTTGTGTTATTTTCTGTTCAGTGCTTTTCTACTCTTGGTCCACGCACTCGCTTATTTCTCCTAATTTGGCCTGTCATGTGGCATCCTCTCTCGTGACCTTTGATTTTTCTCTGGTTGTATCTATACCCATGAGATCATCTATATCGACCGATGTCTCCTACCTGTGGTGCGTTGTGGAAGTGAATGGGTTGCCTTTAGTTGTTGATTTGATCCTCCTAGATATGCGTGATTTTGACGTAATTTTGGGTATGGACTGGTTGTCCAAGTATCACGTAACTATCAACTGCTTCCACAAGAGCGTAGACTTTGCTATCCCGGAGTGTGAGCCTTTCCATGTGCAGGGAATTCTGAGAGTAGAGACATTTAGCTTTATTTCAACTCTTCAAGCTCGCCATCTATTGAAGAGCGAATATGAAGCATATTTGGCTTACCGTTGTGTGATGGAAAATCGGGAGTTATTCACAAGGGCCAATTCGGTGGTGTGCGAGTTTGAAGATGTGTTTCCCGACAAGTTTTCTATGCTACCATCACACTATGAAATTGAGTTTCGAATCAACCTTTCACCCGGATCGACACCTATATCAAGGATTTCATATCGTATGGCCCTCGCTGAGTTGAAAGAGTTAAAATAATAGTTACAGGATCTGCTTGATATGGATTTTATTAGACCCATTGTTTCACCGTGGGGTACTCTAGTTCTCTTTGTGAAAAAGAAGGATGAGACATTGAGGCTGTATATAGACTATCGTGAGCTGAATAAGATCACGATCAATAATAAGTATCCATTGCCACAAATTGATGATATCTTCGATTAGTTACAGGGAGCCCGTGTGTTCTCTAAGATTGACCTTCAATCGGGGTATCATCAGCTTCGCATCAAGTAGGAGGATGTAGCGAAGACGGCTTTTCGAATGAGCTATGGTCATTATGAGTTTCTTGTGATGCCATTCGAATTGACGAATACACCGGCCGTGTTTATGAATTTGAGGAATCGGGTCTTCCAGTCATACATGAATAAATTTATCATGGTCTTCATCGATGATATCTTGATTTATTCTAAAAGTCGTGCCGAGTACGAGGAGCGATTGAGAGTCGTGCTTCAAACCCTTCGGGAGCATTAATTGTTCACGGAGCTAAAGAAGTACGAGTTTTGGCTCAATGAGGTGGTGTTTTTGGGCCACGTCATCTCTAATGGAGGAGTCTCGGTGGATCCAAAGAAAGTCAAAGCGGTGATTAGTTGGGATCATCCTACGACCGTATCGGAGGTCCGCAGCTTTTTGGGAATGGCCGATTTTTACCGTCGTTTTGTGAAGAATTTCTCTCGGATCACCTTACCTCTTACTCGCTTGATGAAAAAGGAAACGAGTTTTCATTTGACCGAAGAGTGTGACCGAAGAGTGTGACCGAAGAGTGTGACCGAAGCTTCCATAAGTTGAAGAATTGTTTGACTTTGGCACCAATTTTAACCATTCCTGATGGTTTGGGCAACTTTAAGGTGTTCTGTGATGCCTCTAAGTTTGGCCTCGGTTGTGTTTTGATGCAAAAGGGGAAAGTGGTGGCTTGTGGATCTCGGCAATTGATGATCCATAAGAAGAGCTACTCGACCTACGATTTAGAACTAGTTGCCGTTGTGTTTGCGCTAATGATTTGGAGACATTACTTGTTTGGCAATAAGTTTATTATGTATTTTGATCATAAGAGCCTCAAGTACTTATTCTCGTAGAAAGAGCTAAATATGAGGCAGGGAAGGTAGATCAAGTTCCTTAAAGATTATGATTGTGAGATCCACTATCAACCCGGAAAGAAAAATGTGATCGCGGATGCTTTGAGTCGTTGGACCGGTTTTATAGCGAGGTTGCAGGTCAAGCAGATGGAGATACTGGATTGCTTAAAGCTTTGCGATATCCAGCGCTATGTCAAAAGCAACCGGATGATGCTATCTTTTTCGCATGTGAAGCCCGAGATCCTTCAGAGGATTAAGAAAAGGCAGGCAAGTGACCCATTTTGTATGGATGTTATGGGAGACCTAGACCGAGACTCCCGGGGAGATTTTTATGTCCATGCTGATGGATTTTTGTGCTTTCGAGATCGTTTGTGTGTACCTGATGATGGGGATTTGAAAGAGGAGATCATGGAGGAAGCCCACAGAAGCAGGTACACGATTCACCCAGGCATAAACAAGATGTACCAGGACTTAAGGAAGATGTTCTAGTGGAGCAATATGTGGAGGGAGATTGTTGTCTTTGTTAACCGATACCTTATTTGCCAGTAGCTGAAGGCCAAGAGGAGAAAGCCCATGGATCCGTTACAACCCTTGTCCATTCCTAGTTGAAAATGGGAAGACATTTCGATGGATTTTGTGTCTGGGTTGCTGAGGACTCTGAGGAACCACGATGCAATCTGGCTTATTGTGGATTGGCTGACAAAATCTACCCATTTCATAGCCATTCGAACTATGTATTCTCGTGATCGTTTGGCACAGCTGTACATCAGTGAAATTGTTAGGTTGCATAGTGTTCCGGCATATATTGTGTCCGATTGTGATCAACGGCTCGTCTCTAAATTTTGAAAGAGTTTGCATCGAGAATTAGGGATGAATCTGAAATTTAGTACTGCTTACCATCCTCAGACCGATGGCCAGTCTGAGTGGACGATTTAGATATTGGAGGATATGCTTAGAGACTCAGTGATGGAGATGAGAGGGAATTGGGACGACTATCTAGCGTTGGCCGAGTTTGCCTAGAACAACAGTTTCTAAGTAAGTATCGGTATGGCTTCCTTCGAGGTACTCTATGGTAGGAAGTGCCGATCTCTCATCCATCGGTGGGAGACAGGAGATAGGTGTTTGCTAGGCTCCGATGTGATTCATGAAACGTCAAAAAAGATCGCAATGGTTTTTGAGAAGTTAGAGATCGCCCAGTGGTTTTTGAGAAGTTAGAGATCGTAAAAAAAGAGTCATGCTGATTGGACGAGGTCCGACCTTAGATTCGAAGTCGGCGATTTTGTCTTCCTCAAAGTGTCGCCATCGAAGAGAGTTTTCAGATTTGGCATCAAGGGGAAGCTGAAGCTGTGATTTATCGGGCTCTTCAAAATTCTTGAGAGAGTTGGTGAAGTAGCATACCGCCTGACGTTGCCGCCGAGTTTTGCCGAAATGCACAACGTCTTCCATGTTTCGATGGTGAGAGAGTACGTTTATGATCCAACGCATGTGACTGATTATAGTCCTTTGGTTATTAACGAGGATTTATCTTATGAAGAGGAGCCGGTGGAGATCTTGGA
>JAOVVI020003528.1:2102-15740 GCA_028571085.2 Nepenthes alata | reverse complement strand
GGACATAAGGAAGACTTTTTGGTGGCAAAATATGAAGTGTGAGGATGCGACTTATGTGGCTAGGTGCATCGTGTGTCAGCAGATGAAAGCAGAGCATAAGAAACCTCCAGGGTTTTCGCGTCATTTGCCGATTCCCAGTTTGAAGTGGGAGCACATAACAATAGATTTTGTCTCTAGGTTGCCTAGGACAGCAAAGAATATGGATGCCATTTGGGTAATTGTGGACAAAGTGACAAAATCCGCTCATTTCCTGCCGATTTGATTGACGTATTTGAAACATAAGTTGGCTCATCTATATATCAATGAGATTGTACATTGTTGGGGCCCGACGTTATTCAGGATACTTCCAAGAAGATCAGAATTATTAGAGACCAGTTGATCGAGGCTCGGAGTCACTAGAGGAGCTATGCTGATAAGAGAAGATCTAATTTGGAATTTGCGGTGGGTGACCATGTGTTTTTGAAAGTGTCTCCGAGGAAGGGGATTTTGATGTTTGGAGTTAGGGGTAAGTTGAAGCCGAGATTTATCGGACCTTTTAATATTTTAGAGAAGATTGAAGAGGTGGCCCATAGGTTAACTTTCCCTCCAAGTTTGGCGGATTGTCACGATGTATTCCATATTTCAATGTTTAGGAAATGTGTATGATCCCTCTCACGTGATTAAATTTGAGCCATTAGAGATTGATGAGAATTTGTCATATATCAAGATTTTCGTTCAGATTCTAGATCGGAGAAATCAAATATTAAGGAACAAGTTGATTCCATTGGTTAAGGTGCCTTGGAGAAATCGTTCGGTCAAGGACGCTACCTGGGAGGATGAAGATGAAGTCCGAGAGAAGTTCCCTTATCTGTTTGAGGATTGAGGTACGTGAATTTTGAGGACGAAATTTTTATAATTAGAGAATAATATAATATCCTGAATTCTATTTAATTTATTTTGGATATATTTTTTATTTTGGATAATTTGGATATGATGAAATTAATTATATATTGTGAAAATTTGGAGGACATTCAGATCAATTGAGTTGGTGCCCGCGGTGCGCCTATATTGATGCCGGAACACCGATTGGATTATAAAAAAAAAAGATAAAAAGGGGAAAGGGGGAGGTGGTGTGGTAGAGTGAAAGCAGGGGGAAGGAAAAGAGAAGGAACGAGAGAGAGGTAGAAGCGAAGCGATGCAAAGAAGAAGAAGAAGAAAGAGAGATTGAGAGAGGGGAGGATAAAGAAGAGAAGGAATCAGTGCGAGGAAAAGAAGGGAGGGTGAGCGGCTAGCGGGCGAAGGCCAAAGTAGAGGGGAAGGGAGGAGAGAGAGAGAGGCATGCACGGGAGGGGAGAGAAGGAGCCGTTCGGGTATCTCGGAGTATCCTTTTTTCAAATCTACTTGGTATGAGGTCGAAGCAAGTATCCTCTAATCCTATCCTTTATTTGATTTCGTGTCTGATAATATTTATTTCTGATTTAGATATTTTACTAGCATGTATGCTATTTTTATATACTTTGTCTATTTATTCTGAACATGCATATATGATTTACTTGTCGATTTGAAAATTTTGTTCAGGTTTTGTGATTTTTGGAGAGTTTTACTATTTTATGAAAGTCCAAAAAATTTCTTATACTACATATTTTTATATTAGTATATTTGTATGGAAATGAGTATGAAATCTTATATAGGCCATGCATTTTCACATGCATGTGTCGGGATTGTGGTCACTACCTTTAGATTTATTATTGGATACTCTGGCCAACTCCCAACGGGAAGATATTTGTTATTGGAAATCTCTTGCCGGCAGGAAATACTTTATTTGTAGTGAACTGCCCCTCTGGATATTTAATTGAATTTATAATATATTCAGATATACTAATATATCTGACAAATTTGATGATTACATTCAAAATCGCGAGTGACAAAATATAGTGAGTAACCTTACCTATAGGAGATAGAGTACATAGGTGGCTTAGTATGCTGGCTTAAGTTATATTTAATTTGGCATAAAATTATCGGAAGTATAAGTAACCCTTCCTCAAGTTAGTATTTAAATAATCAGAACTCAAATTTAGTACATACTTTGCATTTTTGCATGGATTTGTATTCAGACTCTGATTTAAACTTTGATTTTGAGATTCATCGATTTAACCCACAGATAGGATTTGGTATGTCTTGTACATTTGATCTTGATTATATATTTTAATTCAGACTATTGATTATCTATTCATGGTGCTGATCCGACTTCTGCGCACACGATTAGATTATCTGGTCATTCAATTCTGTCCCTGATTACGATTTGATCGACCATTAGATTAGATATCTACTTGGACATCTGTTAACTGATTTGACATCCGGATCACCTTTGTTATATACATATATATACGTCCTAATAGAACTATTTTTTGATTGGACATCTATTTTGATTTGATATACTATTTTAATACGAGACTACTATTGGTTTTGGATATTGGATTTTGTTTCGAATTTGATGATTAGATCTGATATCGACAATTTTGATTTATTTCTGTTATTTGATTTGACATTTGTTCTTGGTTCCTCTATCTGATTTATTGGACACCTTTGTTTCTATTAATATGATACTTACTAAACTTTAGGCACATGCTTTATATTTTATCCCTTTAGAGTAGAGGGTTCGGATATGCTGCAGGAGCAGAACAAGATCCGGCGCAACGTTGCATTTTCGGGTGAATATTATATTTATTTAGATATAGATGGCGTCGGCTACATTTTGATTGTTATGGATGGATTTCGTTTGGGTTGTTCTTGGAAATTAGAGTCAGCCTAATGTAAACCCTTGGACTCTATATTGATAATTGTTGGATTTATTTCATTATGTGGATGAGTTATTATTATTTGGTTGATTCCCCTTATAACTGTTCGGAGTAGGTCATGTTTATGTTATCCAGACGGTTAGTCGATGTGGTCCTGTGATGGGTTTTTGGGTCTGTCTTTTAATGATTAATTGATGTCGAAATTTTTATGATCTGTTTGGCTATATCACACCTGGTTTGGAATTTATTTAAATATTATTTAAGATTTAATTATTTATAAAATTGACCTACTTAGTCCAAATTCGTGACAAGCTAGTTCTTCACAAGTCTTGTGGTTGTAAAATGGCTTGCTCAAAGGAGGTTATTTGTAACTGAATCTTATTATAATGGAGATTATTTAAACGTAGGGTCTTGTGGATTTCCCTTAATTGAGAAATGTTTCCACATAAAATTAACTATACATTGTGTGTCTGATTATGTGTTCTTTATTGTTCCTCATGTTTGATTGTGAGAAATGGTGGCTAAGGATATCATAAAATTCAAATTTCGCTGTGCCATGAATTCCAACACAAGCAGTCCAAACCACTTAGAATTCACTCAAGATGACACAACTAAGGCTTCTTGTTCCATAAGCTTAACTAGTCCAGCTGAAGCTATATTTTTCACTGGTAGTAGTCTGCTCAGCTCAGAATACTCTTTTATGATAAACCAAGTCACTCAGCCACTAGTCAGCAACTTAACATAGCCCGGATTATTTATATTCCAAGTTAATTGATGCTTTTGAAACTACAGATTCAGTTCCTAGTAAATCTTTATCACTAACTACAGAATATAGAGATATACGACTGACATGCATTTGCAGTTCGATGATGAAAGTTGTCGCTATAAACCCAAATTTCTAGAATCCTCATAAATTCCATGATCAAAATTAAAAATTAAATGAATAATTAGTGGAGATTATATTAAGTTATTTAAATCCATCATTCATCAATTCATTTTTTAATCCTGACTGTCATTTTCACATGGAGTCTAAAAATTTGGATTGACTTAACAGCACTCTTCTATGATATAGGAACCAGAAATTAATAGTTGATACAAAAAGTTGAGAATTTCGAATCAATAAGAAAACTAAAATAGTAGATTACAAGTTGCTATCTGGAGGTTTGGACTAATGTCAACTTATTCCATAATGTCACTCCAAAAGAGCAAATTAAATCATCCATATTTTGGCATTTAAAATCTGAATATCATGTAATTATTTTCCACAAGCGAGTCAAAGCATGTTAATTTTTGTGGCAAAGAAAAAGTTCTTCATATGAATTTTATCCACATTTAAGTTCAAACTTTAGGATAATGCGATTTCATCTTCCAAACGCTAGGGTAGCGGAACATTATTTGTCCATACTTCATGCTATCAGCATCTAATTTATTCAAAATGAAAGCAACAGATGGAAATTTAGTACAAATAAGAAACTCAACAGGTGACAAAACAAATAAACAACACCAATCAAAGGACTTCAACTTGATACAGTTAATTGGTGAAACGAAGATGATACTAAAATACATGCAGATTGACTGTGATTGATGCAATGCAACGATGAAATATTGGATTTCTCATTAATCGAACTCAGAAAAGGCAGCACTAAGATTGGGACAAAGACCTCATTGACGAAAAAATCTAGTGCCTTCTCGTTCATCTGTCCACGTCTGACAGGCTTCTTGCTGGTCCTCTCGATCCCCGCCGCGGGAGGGAAGGAAGGAGAGCGCTGCGCTCAACGTAATCGTGGGCTTTGAGCCATAGCCTTGATCAGATTGGGCGTAAGTTCAAAAAACAACTACGGCCTGAATTTGAAGTCTTCTGTTTGCTTTCCTCAAAATCCACTAAGCGTTTCTGATTTATCGGTTTCTTTTTTAATAAGTTTTGGGGTTTTGATTCATCGATCAAATGTATTATATTTGAGTTTTTTTATATAAAATTATATTTGAATTAATTAAAATAAATAAACATTATGTTATTTCCTTGAAATTTTGATAAATTCAAAATTTTCAAATAATATTTCAATTCAATTCTTCATGTTTATCTACTTGTAAGTACTATAATATGTGAGTAAGGCATTGTGTAAGAATTACCACACATATATATGTTCAAATTTAGATTATCGCTAATAAAAAATTTTAAGTCCTAAGGTTGAAAATATTTTTTATTTCTATTTGGTATACTTATAATATTACAAGTTAATTGCCCAAAATATTATATATATTTTATGTTTACCTAGACAAGAAGAACAGAGAAGGTTTTTTAAGTTAATGTTGTAGGGACAGAAAGGATCGATCAAACACGAAGGCACCAAGTCTACTGGTGCAAATGGTCGATTGGACAGAATGCAATCAGATAGGCAGAATGGGAGAAAGAGAAAGAATACACAATTTTATGTGAAAAATCCTTCACGAATTGAAGAAAAAAAATTACATAACACTTAGTTCTCAAACAAATCTACTATGGTAAAAATGATTATAGAAATCACACAACTACACAAACGCTAGAGATAAAAGATAATGAACAAAATACGAGAATATAAAGACCTTCACTTTTTATTTTTCACTCACTCCTCTCTTTTCTTTTCACTCTTCTTCATCTCGACATTTGAAAAATTTTCACATGCACACAGTGCCCTTTTTCTCTCTTTTATGCACATAGTATACAATACAATATATAAACATGCTATTGAAGGCAACAGTCAAGCCAACGTGGATAGCACACGTACAAACAGTCGCCTGACGCATAGACATACCTGCAGCAGCTCTACACCGGCTCTATCCTGCAAAAGGTCGTGCCCCACAGAAAATTACTCTGCAGATTGTGCTTTCCCGCAAACGACACCCATTCTACAAAGACTGCGCATATTCCCCACAGATCTTGCGTGCTCAATAAATCTTTTGAGTTGACTTTCACGTGTGTTTTCGTCAGCCATGTCCTCGAGCCTTCTTCAAACATGTCATCGGACCTTCATACACTAAGCAACCTCAGCTACTCAGGAACAAGTCGTCAGACTGTAGCCACTTTGAGTCCGCGGATTCATAATACCTTCACACGGGAGTGACCCCAACAAATTTCAGACGTGTATTTGTTAAAAAAACTAGTTATATTCCATTATCAATATGAATTGCATTCAGCTATTTCATGAATAACTGTATTCCATTATCAATGTGATCATAAGAACTACTTCCCAATATATGAAAACTCTCAATATAGCCGACTCAGATGAAGTTCGAACCATTTTAATTTATTTTATGCAATCTAATCTTGTTTTTATGCAAGATGGTTTTCATAATTTAAATCCGTAAATAACACTAAATTATATGATGACAGCTCTATTGTTATATCTAAACTTTTAATTACATGAGTTTCAGAAATTTGAGTAGAATTAAATGTCGTAAAACATTATAAATTTTTTATTGCGTTATTGCCTAAGCATGAAAGAGAGCTAACATTATGCACAACTCAATCCCATAAATGTTATTTCATTAGATACAAGTGGCTGTGGTCTTCTATAAATTGGATTGAGTTAGATAAATTTAATGGTGTTAAATGAATTCTATCGGACTAATATAATCTATTTATTTGGGAAGTCTAAATGTAAATATGCCACACCAACACGGCATTTGTATATCATTGGTCGTGTCTAGCAATGTCCCAACTGCATGTGGCTCGTCTATATTGGGATTAGTTGTGTAGTGTTGAAAATAAAATTATAGAAAATATTATAAAAATATAATATATTTTATTTATTTCATCAAATATTTTTATTACAATTTATAAAAATATATATATATTTAATAATAACTTACTTATTTTTAGGCCTCATATTTTACTATTGGTACTTTTAGAATCATCATTTTTATTAAAATTTAAAATAATTAAATTTCTTATGCGACCTTTTCAATTTTTAAAAAATGATGCATATTTCTACAGTTTGCAATGTCAACCTACTTTATTTTCGTCAACTACTCAAATCTCAATACCGAAGGTTGATCCTAATGATACTGTATTTTTGCTAATGAATATGAGAGGTCACATACTATCGATATGAGTATGAAAAATATATTCTCATTAGCTTTTCATCAATTAAAAATTTAAAACTGTGAGCTACTACTTGCGATACTAGAAACATAGTTTGATTATAAGTATTGAATAAATTTAACCGATATTATATTTTCATTAACCAATTATATTTCATTCCGAGCTTGTACCAAATAAAACAAATCTCATTGGCTACCTATACTACTGCTTGCTTATTCTGTTAGGGTTGACGATTCCGATATTGATTGTGGTACATACACGATGTATATTGTATGCAGATACTGATAGATACAAGCCTTCATATCTTCTATGCTGCTGGTCATCATCATAATAGTATGAAATTCTTCAATATGCACCCGTCATAAATTCACACGGGTCCATAATTATGGTTAAACAGGTTTGCATTGATAGATTCTCCAATATTTTTATTACTTTAAAAAATATAGTTAAATATAAATTAGTAAATATACTATTTTTAATAATTTTGATATTTACTTAAAATTATTTATTAAAATTTTATATAATATATTTATCTTCATTACTAATATAATTTAATAAAAATTATAATCATCTCAAAAAAGTACAATCATATCAATAAATAATAATAATTAGCTTAATAGTAGAGTTTGGGTTATGTAATATGGAAGATATAGATATCAAATTATATTTTTTTAATAACGGTTAGTTAATTTATAACAATAAAAATATTGAAATTAACTAAGATTTTATATCAAAATTAAATTTCTAACCAAAATGAGTTTGATCGACTGACATCTAACTAACACTTGATACACGCATATATGTATTTTAGACAAAAATACCTTTAGAATACTTGTGCATATTTTAGATAAATGGGTCATGTTTAAAAGATATACGTGTATATTTAGGATAAAATGTTGATACCATATGCGTGCTTAAAGAATGTACGTATGCCATAAGAATTATGTACTAGTATGCATGAGCCAATTTATATATATAAGACCCCATTAAATAATTTTTAGTTATTTTTACATGATTTTAGAGAGAAGAGAGAGAAAATTGTAGAAAAAAAATTAGAAAATTTTGATAAATCATTGCATATTTTAAGTATAAGGCAAATACATTTAAGATGTTTTTTCTTTACTACTTATTTTTTTATCTTTATGAAGATTTATTATTTTAAATACTTATATAAGTATATATTAATTTTGTACATAAATTTATTGTACAGTATATTCTTAATTTTATTTTATGTAATTTTTATAAAATATATATATTGAATCCATATACATTATGTTTAAGTAATAAGTCTCTACAATATATTCTTGCATGTCTTTAAATTCTTTGTATAAGTTTCTTCATGTTCTTAATTTTAAAATATATATTTCTATATTTTTTAATTCTAAGAAAGTGTTAAAAACTTATATAAATTGTGTTAAAATCTTGAATTCCTATAATTTTAGTAATAAATATTTTCTGCATATTTATAAATTATGTGTTACTGTTCTTACATATTTTTAAAATACATGTTCAAGTTGCTTCAAAATTTATAATTTACTTCATGTCAAATATTTGAAGAAATAAAAAAAAACTCTATATAAGTTCAAATGACAAGTGTATTTTCTCTGAAATAATCTAAGAATATCTTTATATTTAAGTAAAGTTTTTAATTTAATTATATACGAATTATTATAGATAATTGATGAAATATATTTGAATATATACTAATATATTATATATAAATTGAATGTCACGCCTATTATTTACGAGTAAAAAAATGACATTTGGCTCATCTATTGATCTTGAATAGTATTATATAATCTTTGGTTATATAAAAATAATCATGACATGAGCTTTAATATTCACATTTATTAATAAGATTATCACCGATCATTAGTTTTTCATATTTTTGAATGATTTGAACATATTTTGAATATTATACAATCTATTAAAATTGATTATCAATTATGGATTATATATGATAAGTTTACAAAATAAAATTATTAACTTTATAAATATTTGATCATATTATATTTTAACTTGTATTTGATATATATGTTTATTTATAAAAATTTATATGTATTATTGAGTAATTTGTTTACTTTTATTTTTATTTTCACTAGCCTTTTAAATTAAAGAGCTTGATACTTACTTACAAGTGATTTGGAATCGAAGAAAAGCCATTCGAGATTAGATTTAAGATCCTAAAATCAGTTTATATATAATATTAATCAGAACAACTGTTATGTTATTATTTTTAATTCACGTAGATTTTGTTATATTTTGATAATAATGGTGTATAATATCAGTAATTGAGTTTTTGCGCGTTTAATTTTCAATAGCTCAGTTAAATTATGATTTCAGATCTCTAAATTTTGTAAGGATGTCTTTCTTTACGTCTAATTGAAATTATGTTTGTTGATTTTAAAAACCAATTAATTTTTGAGTAAAGTCTTTTAAATTTATCTAACTAATTAAAACAAAATAATATGAAAGTCAGTTTACAATTCAAATGATACAAACACACTAAATTTTTGTTAACTTACTCCTGACTTATAATTCATACCATGAAACTTTTCAAATTTGATTACAGTAGCACAGAACCAAGTCAACTTATAGTCTTTTATCGGATTTTTTTATTTACTAGTGAATTTTCACATATTATTAAATTTCAATAACCGCACCACCACACCACATTGAAGATTTGTTAGTTGAAATAAGTATATAAATAACGGAGAAAAACGTTATGTAAGAAAAATCTTGACATTTTTATTTCAAGAGAATTGTTAGATTTTCTCTCGTAATAAATCTCTTTTGTTATAGAAAATAAAAGTAAAAGTGTTTTGTAACAAATTATATGTATTTTTTTTTGAAAAATATGAAGGAATTTATAGAGTAAGTTAAAAATATATCAAAAATCTCATGTTTGAAAAAGAGGTAGCGCGTTCTAGTACTTATAAACTATATAGGCATATATCAGTTATAAAGATGATAATTCTGAACCAACTACATTCATATACGGTACAGAAACTTATCAAGTCTAAATATTTTAGACCGATGATTTTCATACATAACATAATGTGTATCAGACATGCGCATTTTATATAGAAATCATTTATATATCAGACAAGTATATATTAGCGTGCTAACATTTTGAATATAATATGTTCATATACTAGACAAGCATATACTAGGCATCAAAACACTATGTTGATTTTCATATAAACATAGTAGGCTAGCCTTTGTAGTTAAAAGTTATTAAAATAATCAATTTTTTTAATTATAAAATATATTAATATAAGATATTTCTAATAATTACTATATTCACTATTAAATGAATTTAAAATTAATCTTATGAATGTAATCAAAAATTAAATTAAATAGGTAATATATTAATAGAGTAATAATAATATATCATGCATATTCTAAAATAACTTAATAAATATAGTAAACGTTTAATAACAAAATAAAAAATAATTATATGCAAAAAATTAATCATCAATTATAAAGTACTTCAATATAAAAATTTTAAATTTGATTCACAGTACATTGATGATAAAAAATATGCAAATATTAATTAATAAAATGTAACATTAAGAACAATAAAATATAATATCTAGAAAAATATAATTTAATATAATATCTTTAAACCTTTTGAAATCATAAGAGTGACCAATGTCAACAATAAATAAAAATATTAAATAATTTAGATAATAATAAATTCATAAAAAAACAGTATTTTAACCATTTTTATTAAAAATTGATTCAAAAATATAATAAGCTACCCGTGGCCATAATATATTTAGTTAAAATAGTAAATTTATTTGTTATAATATATATGAATATGTATATGGATTGATTTGATTCGATCTGAATTTTCAAATCATAATCAAATCAGAAATATAATTTAAATAAAAAAATTAATTACAATTAAATTGTATATTAATTAAATCATCGTTAATAATTTAGTTTAGTTTAATTTGAATAATTTGAATGATAGAATTTTATTTTTTTCAGTCCCATAATCCACAATAAGAAATTGAGTATGATCTATTTCGTATTAAATTTTATGTGGTGAACTATATTTGATAAATCATAATTATTAACCTCAACTATTAGATGTAATTGATTAGTTTAATTTTAAGTATATTGTTGATATTCTGATAAATCTTAGAGTAATGACTTTGTTTTCAAATAGAATAAGCAATGGTAAAACTTGAGCAATGAGCCCCATTTTGGAGAAATGATAAATCTTGGAGAAAGTCTCTCCCTCACGCCCTTGGAAGTTTGCCCCTCTTTGAGCAGTTGCAGCAACAGCAGTCAGCATAGAACCGATGAACGGGAGAAAGAGCAATAAGATGCCTTCTGCCATTTCTCTCCAAGAGTTCGTCTCCACAATTGGTCCTTTGATCGATTTGGAAAAGGTCCTCCCCCCCCCCCTTCTATCTGTGTGTGTTCCTGGCGGAAAATTGAAAATTTAGTCCGTTGTTTTTGTCGGCTCTTGAATTGTATGTATCGCATATTTGCGTAATATCCGTGTGACCTTACCTTTTGATTTTGTGAATCTACTGCTTCAAACTCTGGCATTGAGCTTGTAACCTTTGTTTTGGCTACTTTAGGAAGCTGAGATATCTGCTTCTATTAGTTCTGGTTCGTCCAGGAGTTTAGATTCTGCTCGAAAAAGGGGCTCCACCATTTTGAATTTAAAGTGCGTAGATGTTCAGGTAATTTTCTTACGTTGGCAAAGTGCCCTCCTTACAACTTGAATGTGCCATATATTTTATTTAACTCGCAGTTTGACAATAAAATAGATAAATCAAACTCCTAGTTCATTTCGCTTAGTGCTTTCTTTGGACATTTGAATCGTAATGCTTTCATGGTAGTTATAATATATTAGTTACATTTTACACTGCATTGCACTGTCACGGTATTTTCATATCGTAAACACATTTTTTCTCGAGAGCTTTACCTAAAATTGGAGGATTGGACTTAATTTTTAAAGGGTCTGTTTAACCAATACCATTAGGGCTCCTGTTATGAACTTTTTTATGATGCAAAAATACTGAAATTTTTGTGTGACACTTTTCAAGGATGTGAAACTTCTTGGAGAAATAAACATATATATTATAGAGTTTGTCAAGTCATATGTGATAAATCCACCTTTGGCAATCAATTTCTTTGTTTTGCATTTCATTAACTTGATGGCATTTTTTTTAAGCTCTGGCACTGGTTTGTTTATAGACAGGGTTGATGGGCAAGGCTCTTCTTGAGTTTCAGTCTACGAAGGGAGATGTTCTTCCACCTCATAAGGTGATTGCATTAGTTTTTCAGCTCCTTGGTTTTGGATTAGCTTATTACCAGTCTTCTTGTTGGGGATGTTGGAGTGGGAATGCTGAGGATATTCCAAATTGATCTTTGTTATGGGTCTCAAATTTATACTTGCTGATATGGTCTTAGTTGTTAGTGCTGCTTTTGTTTAGCATTATTGTTTTTATGTACTTGTGCATAAGAGGTCCAGGTGAAGTACTCGTGAACTTAGTACTGTTTTTGCTTTCAGAACACATAGTGCTGTGGTACTCATCCCATTATATATTTATTGTCAAACATTCCAATTGCCAGGAAACCCTCCACGTTCATGGTGCTTATACTCTTTATTTTCTTACTTTTTTTATTCCACAACCATACCAAATCATAATGAAATTAAAACTGTTTGCCCCAGTTGCAATTTTGTTTCTGTTGTGGGCTTACAGTGCCCCCTTTAATTCTGTTCTTGCAGTTTGGAGCTCATGATGTCGTGGTTTTGAAGCCAAGTAAGGCTGAATTAGGATCTCCTCCCCTTGGACAGGGGGTAGTATATCGTCTGAAGGTATTCTAAATGACAAATTATTTTGCATTTATGGGTGATATTTCTAGTTTGAAGACCCCCTTGGACACGCTTGAATGCTGACTTCATCGTTGCAATAACTAGGATTCTTCAATTACTGTTGCTTTTGATGATATTCCAGAGGAGGGACTAAATAATCCTTTACGGCTTGAGAAAGTGGCAAATGAGGTAGTATCTTCGGTTTCATTAACATATACAATTATGTTGTCTTCTTTGATATCAGTGAATAAGATCAAGAGTGAATTCAATGACAGATTTGAGCTTTTGCTTTCTTCAGAGAACATTTTAGAAGCCTTCTTAATATATTTAGTCGTGAGAGGATATTTTGATTTCCTTTCTTTCCCTAGCAAATTCTATGTCTTTCAGTTGTTAATCTTATTCATGTTTGCTTTTCTCTCCTTTTGGACTTCTATGGGGTAGTGTGATGTAAGGAGGAGGGGAAAAGTAGAGAGAAGAGCAATAGAGAGGCAGAGACAAGAACAAAGATTAGATGAATAGAAACAAGAAAGAGATTAAACCAATGAGGAGACGGGGGAAGTCACGAATAGCCAATTGCATTCAATTTCTCAAAACATTCATTCATTCATTAATAATCCAATAATTAGAGCATAGGTACGATGGGAAATAATGCGACCACCTCGTAAATGCATGTAACCCAAACAATTGGGACAATCCAAGTCAATTTTTTTTTATGAGAATTTGTATGGTTCAGATTACGCAAATTAGTATTACTAATCTATTAAAATGATAAAGCAAGAATCAAGTGTAACACTATATAAAGGTAATAGGATGTGAAAGGAAGGGTTGGTGTTTTTGTGTGTTTTTTTTTTAATCAGAAATAAAATGGCACACGCAGATAAAACTAAACACTATTAAAGATAAAAAAAATATACTACCCAAAAAGCAAATAGAACAAA
>JAOVVI020003527.1:0-18954 GCA_028571085.2 Nepenthes alata | reverse complement strand
CCGGATTTCTTCTCCGCAAATTCCACTCCGGCCTCACCAACACACAAGGTCACTCCGGCCTTTAAGGCCACTTCGGCCTCATTTCACACAATGCACTCCGGCCTCCTCAAGCTCTCCTTCATACTTTTCGATCAACATGTGTTGACCAAATTTTTGCCTTCTCCTTAACTTTTCGGTCAACATGCGTTGACCGGATTACGTTTCTTAATACATTTTTCGGATAACCTTCAATTTTTATTGATCCTTTGATTATTTTGACTGGATGACTGGGACTTTCTATATTTTAGAATCTGGGTCGTCACATATGGTGTATTGATGAGAAATTTTCTGTCTAGCCTTAGAGTGGTCGATTCCATTTTGAGGCCATTAAAGATATATTGTGATAATTTAATTGCTGTCTTTTTGACTAAAAATAATAAAAGTAGTAGTCGAAGTAAACATATCGACATTTAATTTTTAGTTATAAAGGGCGCATTAAAAAAAAGAAAATTCTATTGAGTATATTAGCATTGAATTGATGATCACTGATCTTTTGACAAAATACATGCTACCATTGAGGTTCAAGGATCTTATAACAAGAATGAGATTAAATTTTATTTTATGATTTTTATTGTATGGACAATGATATTTAATAAAATTTTTATTTATTTATTGTAATATTTTTTAAAATTTTATGTACACATTAGTTGATTATTTTGAGAATGTCATTAATTATTAGACAAATAATAAATATAAGGTTTATTCATAAAGTAACGTTATAATATTCAGATATATTTTGAGAAATATAATATATTGTAATACATGAAAGATATGACTCATTATTAGATGACATATAGCCATGATTCATGTATTTATTTTTTAAAATCAAGGATTGATGGGTTTGGTTATCACATTGAGAAAATATGGACCAAGTGGGAGAATGTTAAAATTTTAGTTTTCCATCTTCAGTTTTTCAACTGAAGGATGCTGGTTTTCAACTGAAGGCTGCTGGAATTCCATCTCCTCATTTGCTGCTTTGAAACTGAAGCATTAGTGGTCTATGATAGCTAATAATTATTCATAAATTATCTCTATTAATCTCCTCATTTGTAACGCCAATTTGAGATAGTTGATGAAACTATCTTATATAATTGACTTTGGTTTTGTCCCTGTGCATCTTCTTCTCTGAAATTACACCATCAATTGAGAGAAAGCCGTTCCTAGAAGCTCAAAACCTCCAAAATTAGATTCGAAAAAAATGGAGGAAGGCAAATAGCGGGAGGTCAGTACACGATCCTATATTCCACTTTCGTGGTTATTTATATCACATAAATTGCTAACATGCCATGGATCAGTTATTTATCATCTTCATCTACAAATTTATTGACATTTGGGATACAATAATGATTTAGCTATATTGATGCGATGAACCCATTTTGTCCACATATTTTCCCTTTTTCCATTCTTCTGCAACATTCTTTTGTTCCGCCCCTTTTTGAATGTTTTTGCTTGATTGAAATCATCGAGTCAACTAGATTTCTCGCATTTTTAGTACGATTTGTGATAAATCCCAAGGCCATGTTAAGTACAAGAGAATGATTAAGATTGATACAATTCTAGATATATTTTGAACATCCTCAAATAATGTGATTTCTTATTCATCCATTAATATTAATAAACTTAGATGAAAATAGATAGATAAATGTGTGACACACTACTTGAAAATGTCATCAAAATAGCCAAAAAAGGATTATACCACCTTAGCTCCACAAATTTGGTGTTTGAGTGAGGGTTGTGCTTAAGAAAAATTGGCTACAAATATTATTTCCTCGTGCTTTTTCTTTGTGCACTGTAATGAAAGGCTGTTTTGTGTAACGAATACAGTGGCGCAGTAGTTTGATTACTTCACGCCAGCCTCACAGTGGAAGCCAGCAACCATTGTTGGGAAAACGGAGTCCGACCGGCCAGATATAAACAAGTAGCAGAGTAGAAGAAAATAGGGTAGATAAGAAGAATATCAATATTTTACGTGAAAAATCTTTCTCAAATAAGAAAAAATCACGGGACATATAGTTTACAAATAAATTTTACTATGTAAGTTTTACGGTTATACAAACTCTCTTTGTTAAGCAAACCATAGAAGAAGAGAATAAAGTGTAAGAGTACAAATTGCTCACAGTGTTTGCTCATCACACTTTCACACTTAGAAACTTACACCTATAGAATCTTCTCACACCTCTATTTCATATCACAGAGCTCTATACATATACATAGGCTCTCTAAACAACCGCCTAGCCAACATGGAGGTTGTACGTACAGGCAGCCACCTAGTGCACATACAGCCCAGCAACGGCTCTGCAACTGTCTTGTAAAATATTGTGCGTTGTAGAAACGGCACATACTCTGTAGAGATTGCGCATATTCTCCAGAAATCTCTCATGCCCAGTCAATTTTTTGAACTGGTATCCACTTGCGCTCTCAGCCCATACAGCTTCTCTTTTGGATGGTCAAATATCCATTACCGCCTTCTCCTCACAGCCAGTCAACGTCCTGTTGACCGGTTTCTTATCTTTGCCGGTAAACTTTCTATTGATTGGTTTCTTATCTCAGCTAGTCAACTTTCTATTGACCGGCTGGCCGTCCACCCGAAGCCATTCCTTTGCAAGTGCCAAATCTACACTATGCCTTCATCAGAGTCCCGGGCATTCATCAAATTCCTTGGAACTATGATGTACAAGTCATCAGACAATATCCACACAAAGTCCTCATCCTCACTTACTTTGCGTAACCTTAGCTGGTCAACGGCAAATTGATCGGATTCTTTTCTTAGACGGTCAATATAATGTTAATCGGTCAATACTTGCTCCGAAAATATCATTCCTGTATTTTTTTATATGGGAGTAACCCCAACAAATTTTTCCTCACGACCGTGTAGGAACTGAATCAATGAGGTCAGCAATATCACAGTAAGTTTTAAGCTTTCTTTTGGGCAATATTTTGATCATCATATCTGACCAATTTTTATCCGTTCGGACCTTTTTTTATTGATAACCGTCCTTCATCAATAACATCTCCTAACCAATGATATCGAATATCAATATGTTTCGATCTTAAATGGAATGAGGAGTTCTTACACAAATGTATGACGCTTTGGCTGTCACAAAGCACCATATATTTCTCATGCTTCAAGCTCAACTCTTTGATAAATTTTTCCATTCATAACATCTCCTTACTGGCTTCAGTGACTGCAATGAACTCCGCCTCCGTAGTGAAAAGATCAACGCACTTCTACAGTTTAGATCACCAGGAGACCGTCCCTCTGGCAAACCTGACCAAATACCCCGAAATGGATTTTTGAGAGTCAATGTCTCTGGTTATATGCGCGTCTGTATAGCTAATCAATTGGAGCTTCTCTTCTCCAAAACACAGACACATTCTTGAAGTCCCCTGGAGATATCTCAAAATCCACTTCACAGTAGACCAGTACACCTTTCCAGGATTTGAGAGAAATCTACTGACAATGACGATGGCATGAGCAATGTCCGACCTTGTACACACTATCGTGTACATCAAGCTACAAACGGTTGACTTGTAGGTAATATCTCTCATGCTGGCTTTCTCTGTAGTTGGGGTCGGGCATTGCCTCCTACTCAACCTGAAGTGGCTTGCCTACAGTGTGCTTATTGGTTTAGATTTATCCATGTTAAGGCGCTGTAGCGCTTTCTCAATGTAACTCTTTTGGGACAGTCAAAACTTGTTCTTCCGGTAGCAAAATATTCTGATTCGCATAATCTATTTCGCCGGCCCCAAATCCTTCATGGCAAATAATTATCCCAGTTGCTACTTCAGTTCTTTAATCCAAGTACCATTCTGTCCGACGATTAGCATATCGTCCACATAGAGGAGAAGGATGACAAAGTTATCTTCTGAAAACCTTTGAACAAATATACAATGGTCAGAAGTAGTCTTCCGATAGCCTTGATCTATCATAACAGACTTGAATTTCCTATGCCATTGTCGTGGAGCCTGTTTCAATCAATACCGACTTTTCTTCAGGTGACATACCAATCCTTCTTTTCCCTTGACCTTGAACCCATCCGGTCGCTCTATATAAATGTTTTCCTCAAGATCTTCGTGGAGGGATGTTGTGTGGACATCTAGTTGCTCTATCTCCAAATCCAAAAGAACTTCCGAGCCAAGCACAATTCGAATGGAGGATATTTTTATCATTGGTGCAAAGATTTCATCAAAGTCCACCCCTTTGCGTTGATTAGAGCCCTTTATCACCAGTTGTGCCTCGTACCTTGACTACATGGTATTCTCATCTGTCTTCAATCAAAAAACCTATTTATTCATTAGGGCTCTTTTTGCCTTAGGCAGCTCAACTAATTCGAAAGTATGATTTTCATACAATGAAATCATCTCATCCTTAATTACTTCCAACCATTTTTCTTTATACCCATCCTTCACAGCCTCATCAAAATCGTCAGGCTCACCTGCATCAGTGGGCAGGACGTACTCTCTGGATGACAGGTAGACAGATGGTCTCCTGTCTATTGTAGATTGACAGACAACAACCTCCTCGGTCGATTGAGGAGTACATCATCCTCATTTTCATCAGGCGTCACACCTTCTTTATTAATCTCCTCGGCTACTCCTGGAGTATTGTCCTCATAGTGTGTCGGTCGGACCGTATCAGTACTTATGTCTGTCCGACTGGCACCAGATAATGTTTTCTTCTTTTTTCTCATGTCTCCAATGGTCTCTTCTTCAACAAAGATCACGTCTCTTGACCGGATAAGTTTTTTCTCATTTGGGTCATAAAGTTTGTATCCAAGTTCATCTTCTCCGTAGTTCAAAAAGACGCATTACTTCATTTTTGGCTCAAGTTTGGTCATTTTATCTTTCGGGACATGAACAAATGTATTACCACCAAATGTCCAAAAATGGTTATAGTAAGGCTCCTTTTTTGTCCACATTTTCTCCGAAACTTTACTATTTAGTGGCTTACGGGGCGACCTATTGATAATATAGGTCGCCGCCTTCAGAGTTTCAGCTTAAAAGGTCCTGAGAGCTTTACTTCGGACATGAAGCACCCGACCCTCTCCATCAATGTGTAATTTATCCGCTCGACCACGCCATTTAATTGCGGCGTCTTTGGTGGCGTCTTTTGATGCCGTATACCATGTGACCTAAAGTATGCATCAAATGCCCCAATGTATTCTCCGCCATTGTCGCTCCGGACAGTCTTCAACTTCCTCCTCGTCTAACGTTCAATTAGAGTATGAAATTGCTCAAATATTTAAAAACCTGATCCTTAGAATTAAGTGAGAATACCCACAATTTTCTTGAGTAGTCATTAATATACGAGACAAAATATTGAGCTACTCCAAAGAATATCTCCTTAAATGATCTGCAGACATCGGTGTGAACAAGTTCAAGCAACTCGGACTTTTTGAAGGATGAGTATCCTCGGAAGGAGACTCTCCTCTACTTTCCCGCCATATAGTGAGAGCAAACTTTGAGTCCGTCCTCCTTTACTCCGAGGATAAGGCCCTTCCTAGCTAGATGACTCATTCTTCTCTCACTCATGTGGCCCAACTTCCGGTGTCATAAGTCTGAGGACTCCATACTATTAGTAGCGTTGACTTCTCCTGCCTCAGCTGAGGCCTGCAGCACAAAAAGACTTGATGTCTTTCTCCCTCGGGCAACTACCGAAGACCCCTAGGTTAGTTTATATGCCTAATTACTGAAAACATTGTAAAAACCAACATCATCAAGTCTTTTTGCTGAGATAATGTTTATATGATGATCATGAACGTGTTGTACGTCTCTTAAAAGCAGTCGAGTTTCATTGTTGGTGACAAGTGATACGTTATTGCAGCAAATAACTCTAGATGTCTCCATATTTTTCATCTTCAATACTTCAAAGTCGTCTGGAAGTGTAAGATGTAAAGAGCCTTCTTTGAGATGTGACGTGGATGGATGCACTATCACCCAGTTGGTATCCTACTCGGCCAAATTTACAACGTCACCCACTTTACAGGTCAAAAAGAGATCATCTTTTGTTACAATAGAGATTAAGGTCTTTTACTCACCTCGTCCCTTTTCACCTTTTTTTCTTTTCTGCATGCTCACGCTTTTACTTGTAATAATACTTTTTAATGCGGTCATTCTTCCTACAGTAATGACACTCCATATTTTGAAACCTTAACCAAGACGTACTTTGACCCTTTTCTCCAAATTTTAGACAGCGACCTTTGCTCATTTCTCGTGACTCAGTCATGAGTACCTCGGAGTGCTGAGAGGTGGAGGTCCTTTGTGACCGCCATCTCATTTCCTCGTTCAACACAACTCCTTTGGTCATTTCGACCGTCACGATGCCATTTGGAGATGTGTTGGCAATGGTGATTCGCATTACCTCCCATGGGTCAAGCAGGGTTGCTAGGAGTCACAGACCTAGTACTTCATTCTCAAATTTAATACTCATGCTACTCAACCGGTCTACACATCTTTGAAATTCATTCAAGAGATTCACAACGGATGAGCCATCCTTGTATCGAACATACATCAACTTCATCAGGTGGTAGATCTTGTTGTTGCCAGTCTTGGAGGTATAGAGATTTTATAACTTTTCCCATAACGCATTGGTATTTGTTTCGCTCCTAATGTGATTATACACATTATCATCTATAAATTGTTGTATATAACCGCACACCTGCATGTTATCTAACATCCACTCCTCTTCCGATTTCGCCTCAGGCTTTTGAATGGCGAGCACCAGTAGATGTATAGACTTGACAAGCAACATGTCTGACATCTTGCTATGTCAAGTGTCATAATTGGTGTCGCTTAAGCAAATCATATTGCTTCCCGCCTCCATTTGCAGCATTCTACAAAGTTTAACAACAACCAAAGAACCACGTCTCTGATACCACTTGTTGAAAAAATGATATCTGTCTGGCCAGATAGGAACAAGCAGTAGAGTAGAAGAAAATAGGGGAGAGAAGAAGAATATCCGTATTTTATATGAAAAATCAATCTGAAATAAGAAAAAAATCACGGGACATACAATCCACAAATAAATTTCACTATGTAAGCTTCACGGTTATACAAACTTTCTCGATTAGACAAACCACAGGAGAAGAGAATAGAGAGTAAGAGTACAAATTGCTCACAGCGGTTTCTCTCTTCACACTTTCACACTTAGAAACTTACACCCACAGAATCTTCTCACACCTCTATTTCATATCACAGAGCTCTATACGTATGCACAGGCTGTCAAAACAACCGCCTAACCAGCATGGAGGTTGTGTGTGTAGGCAGTCACCTAGCACACGTACAGCTCTGCAACGGCTCTACAACTATCCTGTAAAATATTGTGCTCTACAGAAACAGCGTCCACTCTATAGAGATTGCACATATTCTCTAGAATTCTCTCATGCCCAGTCAATCTTCTGAGTTGGTATCCACATGCGCTCTCAGGCCATACAGCTTCTCTTGTGGATGGTTAAATATCCTTTGACCGTCTTCTTCTCACTGCCGGTCAACATTCCGTTGACCGATTTCTTATCTCAACCGATCGACTTTCTGTTGACCAACTGGATGTCCACCTGAAGCCATTACTTAGCAAGTGCCAAATCTGCACTATGCCTTCATCAGAGTCCCCGGGTATTCATCAAAGTCCTTGAAACTATGCTGTATAAGTCCTCGGACTATATCCGCGCAAAGTTCTTGTCCTCAATTACTTTGCGCAGCCTTAGCCAATCAACAGTAAGTTGACCGAATTCTTTTCTCAATCGGTCAACATAATATTGACCGATCAATGCTTACTCTAAAAATATCACTCCTGCAATTTTTCATATGGGAGTGACCCCAACAACCATTTGTTGGAAGGCGCATAGAGAAGAGGCAATGAGGCGAGTGGGTTTTATGGAGGAATCAGAAATCTCTATAATAAGGACGAGATTTCTACATGGAAGAGGCTCTGGCCAACTGAAGTTTTGGAATAAACTCACTGGACTTATGCTTTACCGGTTTTAATGATAAGGATTTTATCTTATTAACTTTAATGATTTGGATAATAAGATACATCCACTATATTTTAATATGATATTATAATCTAGCCATTTAAATTATTAATGTAAACTATTTATAGAATTGACTCTCAAGTATCTTTCTTCGTGAAGATTGCCAGAGAAGGCCAAATATTTTCCCTTTTCAACCTTGTTTTTTGGCCATTGGTGGCAAGTGGGGCTGTGCCAAGCATTTTGAATCAATATTCATAGATGATGCAGATTTGATGTAGTATATCTAACACACACCAACATAAGAAACCTTTTTCATCTGTAAATATTTTGCCTTCAATTCATTCTTTTAGGTTATGTTTAGGTGTTTTTTTTTTTTAAGTATTAAGAATGAGGAACTTGAGACTTTTCTTCGTGAATTAAAATAAGAAAACCATAGGCTCAGAAAGTAGAAGAGAAGCAAAACAAATATTTTGAAAGTCAAATATTAATATTAGAGAGTATTGTAAAGAAGTGGTATTCAAATAATACACTGTTGGGTGATATGAATTTAATGGATAATGACACTTGGATAGGTAATTTTTGATATATGTATAGAATATTTAATAAGATTGATTTGATTTAATTTTTATTTTTATATATAGATGTGAGAATTTTAATGTTGAATTGAAGTTTGGTTGATTAGAAACTTATTAAACTGTGATTTTAAATCTGTTTATACGTTTGAACTTGTTTATATTATATTAATATAAAGTATAGCAGAATATTAAATATTATAATAGTTTTACTTTTATAACTAAATTTTAATTTTTTATAACTATTAATTGATTGGTTATTTTAATATAGATAAATAAAAAAATATAGTATATATATAACCATAATTATTGAGTTACGACGACAGGATATAATCTTATAATGATTGGTATCCTATTAATGGTATTTGTTATTATTAAAATTATTTATATTTAGTTATGGGATAAATGCTATCTTTAAATTTATATATACTTGTAATTATTTTAAATTAAAAATAATCATTAAAAGTCTTATTATTATTAATGATGATATTTATATTTATAATTATTTAAATTTAATGATAAAAAATATTATCATTAATTACAATTATTTACATTTAATGACAAAAGTTTAACATCGTTAATATTATTTAAACTATTAAAAATAAAAAATAAAATTTTGTTACTAAAAATTTTTAACGACAAAAGAAATAACGATAGGAATATTTTATCTTTAAAAATTATTAACGATGAGAATCATATTTTTAACTATGCCAATTCTTATGGCTAAAATTATTTTTTATTACAATAAAAGTTAAAATATATATTTTACTTTGTCTTTTATTAACATTATACTATGTTGTTGACTTAGTCAAATACAAATTTAATATACTTAAAAACTAAATTTTAATAAAGATTAATTATAATTAGCCTAAATTATAAAATATGGCTCAATACACAATTTTCAGTACTTCAAAATGCGTGAACAATTGAATAATCTTTTCATTATTGTAAGATTTACTCTTTTATATCATAACCTTTTTTTGTTATTTATTTAAACACTGATCGTTTCAAATCATTAAAACACCATTTTTATAGTTCTGTTTCAGTGTATGGCAATCAGGGGGATGATTCCTCGACGCCCCCCAAAAAATTACAGACTTTGTAAGAAATCAAAAGCGTGAAGACTACTCCATCAAATTCGTTTAATCATTGAAATAATCTCTGTCATGAAACAGCTAACCTACTCTCTGCCTCGTCCAGTTAAGGATGGGGAGTCTGCCATGAAGGATAAGAATCCAAACAGTGAAAATAGCTTTCAAACTAGTAGTTATCTGAAGCTCTTTCTTTTCAATGTGAGAGAGACGGGAGGGAAAGAGAAAGAGAGAGAGAGAGAGAAAACATTTAATGAATGAAATTACATCCGGACTGATTGGGTAAGGAGTTAAAGCAACTTCCCTTCTGCACGAAACAGCCAAACACAGTAGACCCCAGCAATGAAATTTACTCCATTTCTGTGAGCCCTCTTCATTTTACATTTGCAGAAAACAGAGGAAAATCAGAGCTACTTGATATCCACGCGGTGATGTCGAATTTTTGGTGGATCTTGGCGTCTAACTCATTCGTAAGTAATTACTGCATTAACAACTTTTGGGAAATCTTTACGGTGAATTAAAAATCATCTCTTGTTTTGCTTGATTTCCGGTGATGGCATTGATTTGACAAGTAATTGAGGCAAGTGACTCTGTTCTGCTGTGCCCTGAAGCGGTAACTCTGAGCCATGTCTCCCCTGTTTTGTGTTTTATTGCATAGAAATTGCAGCACTGCCTGCTCTAAATCCTAACCTGTCGTGTCGGCAGATTAAAATTATTTCACTTATTTAATTACATTTTAAATAATTTATTAAAATAATTAAACATTATAAAAATTATTTAATTTTTTATATTTTATTTAAAAGCCATATTTTAATTAACCTAATTTTGATAAAAAAAATCTAATTAATAAATAAATCAATTTTCTACCCTATAATAATAAAATTATATATTGTAATTATGTATAAAAATATATGATTTTTATATTTTATTTAAAAGCCATATTTTAATTAACTTAATTTTGATAAAAAGAAATTCCTAATTAATAAATAAATTATTTTTTCTACCCTATAATAATAAAATTATTCATCGTAGTTATGTATATAAATGAGATGATTTTCTGAATAATATAAAAGACAATTTTCCTTCTCTGTTTTAAACAAAAGGAGATTTTTTTTATAATTTATTTATCTTTTCCATATTTACTTTTCTAATTAAAAAAAATAACTCATACCTTCTATAAAACTAACCAACTTTTTCACATATATTTTCTTTAACTCCTGGAAAATTAAGAAAAAAATTTAAAAATTGATTTCACATTTCTTCAAAATAATAAAATTTAATATTAATTTAGAGATATTATAATATTTAATTTTATATAATATATTATAAAATCATATAATAATTTAACAGTATATAAAAATAATTTTCTCTCATAAAGTCATCCATATAATATTAGAGAATACTTTAAATTTTCATATTATTTTCTATCCAAATAATCTTATAATTATCGTCACATTTTTAGTTATTGAGTTTATAATCTGATAAAGTCGTTACATTTTGAGTTTCATTAGATCGATATCTGTTAAGTGTAGTTTTATGTACTAAGTTTTGTGAGATTCATATTCTAAGATTTATATAATGATATTGAATTAAAATAAATTTGTAAATTATCAAATTTAATTGTTAGTTTTTGGTAAAAATTTAATGTTGAATTGTAATATTATAAGTATAAGCATTGCCTAATATATGTGTAAGCTACGCACGACTGTATTTGAGGCAAATTTTTTGCACCTTATGTATGCCTAAGTCGGATCAGGCTGGGCATATTTATAATCTAAATCGGTTCAATTTGAGGTGAGGCATAAGTTTTTTTTATTTTTAAGTATTTTCTTAAAAAGTTTATAAATACATAAAAAATAACTAAAAATTATAATTTTAAGAAATTATAATATGTAAATTAAAGTTTTACCTAATTACATATTTAAATAAAGAATTGTTATATAAAAATTACTAATTACACGGGAATAAATTTAAATATATTTAAATGAAGAATTTTTATACAAAATTTTTTAATCATATGAATATATAATTTATTAAAATTATTTTATTAAACTTGATATTCATTTAAAATAAAAAATATATTTATAAAAAAATTTATAATTCGGTGTAAGTCGATCTGAATTAATTATTTCAACTTGTGATCATACCATACCTAAACAATAATCAAACATTTTTGACCGTTTCTGTCTATCGTATTGATAAAACTTGAACAAATCATATAAAATTTGGAATCGATCAAACCAAATAAATCAGATGGCACGATTTTAATTAAATATATTTGAACCTTTTAATATGTGTTGAAGATTATTTCTTTATGAAATAATAAAATAATCACTATATTGTGATTTTTTTTATTATTTATCATATTATTATTATATATTAAATGTCAAAAAATTAATTTCTAATTTAATTTTATATTTTAATTATTGTGGCTACGGATTCGAATTGAATTGGAGATGACTAATTCTCCGTTGCTTTAACCCAAGATCTGCACAACACCAAAGGGCCAAAAGGGGCAATTCCCCGGCAGGCTATTCGACACTTAAGTGAGTAATATCCTTCTTTGAATTGAAATGGAAAAGAAATATGTATTTTTAAGTTGGAATATTCGAAATCATCCTTTGTCTCTTTTTGAAGTAAAATTCTTTTCCCTTTCATTGAATGATTGCTTCGTACTGATAAAAGGCCATCTTTTCAATTTTATAACTATTTCGGAGAAGGATGGTCAGTTGGTTTAACTTCAGGTCGATTATTGTCGATTTTATTAAAAGTGAAACGTGGGAGGTAGTCGGAATCTTTCTAACTTAACTCATGGACGGTTACTTATAGATTTCAGTTATTTGTATTGGTCTTTAATTAATGGGCCCATGTATTGAATCACTTAGGTGATTGTACCCATTACTAACTCCTCATGCCAGAAGATTAAAATTTTAGCTTTCGACGTGTCTTTCTGATTGGACATAAAATAAAGCTATCCGGTCTTAATTTTTTCTAATGCGAAATTGTTTTGGATTTTTTGTGATTCTGAATTTTTGTGACTCCAGGTTTTTGCTACTCTGGATTCTGCGACTCCTGATTTTTGCCACTCCAAATTTTTATCACTCTGAATTTTTTCACTTCGGACTTTATGACCTTGGATTTTTTATTCACTCCGAATTTTGGTGATTCCGAATTTTGTCACTTCAGACGTTCCATTCACTCCGGATATTGTCACTAAGAACTCTGAATTTTATATTTACTCCAAATTTTGTGACTTTGAATTTTGTCACTCCAGATTTTGGTGACTTCAAATTTTGTCACTCTGAATTTTATATTCATTCTGAATTTTGGTGACTTCGGATTTTCTATGCACTCCAGATTTTGTGACTTTAGATTTTGTCACTTCGGATTTTATATTCACTCCGAATTTTGGTGACTTTGGATTTGGTCACTCCAAATTTTATATTTACTTCGGATTTTATCACTCCAAATTTTATGACTTTGAATTTTGTCACTCCGAATTTTATATTCACTTCGGGTTTGGTGACTTTGGATTTTCTCAGTCAGGATTTTATATTCACTCAGGATTTTATATTCACTCCGGATTTTGTCACTCCGGATTTTATATTCATTCCGAATTTTGGTGACTCCGGATTTTGTCATTCCGGATTTTATATTCACTCCGAATTTTGGTGACTCCGGATTTTATATTCACTCCGAATTTTGATGACTCCGAATTTTGGTGAGTTTGAGACTTGTTTAGTTCAGGAGAAAATTACTCACCAAATCCTTCAAATCAATTGCTCTAACACGTATCTCGTCAGACTTACCACGTGTCAATCATCAAACTGTCTTTTCTGTTACCGTCGTTTAAGTAGCCAGCTCCTGATTGACACTCGATCCTTGATAATATTCGAATTCAAAAGTTTGAATTCGAAAAGACACATCTTTTCAAAATCATATTAGGGTTTTTCTTCTTCATTTTTCTTTTACCGTTCTTCATTCCTTCTTTCTTCTCCCTACGCTTGGTTTTATAGTACTTCAATGACGCCCAGAATTGAATCGACTAAGTCCATTATCACTACCGAAGAAATGGGAAACGTTATTTTCCAATACAAAATTCCAAGAACTTACTTATTCTCGATTCCCTCTGAAATGGACAGAGCATGCTCTCCGTCGGAGGGTTTTATCACTGTGTATGAAGCTCATCTGAGAAGCGGTCTTTGATTTCCTATAGTGCCCGAGTTGCGCACCACTTTCATTGATTTTGGTGTGCCAATCGCTCGTTATCCAGCAAACGCTGTGAGGTACTTTTGCAATCTCTATATATTTTTTCGTCTATATGGCATGACATTAAATTCCACAACCGTCAAAACTTTGTTCAAATTTTGTCAAAATAGGGATTGGATATCCTTATCTTCCCGTGAATGGAACGTAAGTGGAGTTATTTGCGAAACGGTAAAAAAGTGGAATGACCATTTTTTCTTTCTAGTTATTCCTCAATTAGGTATCCCCAACGTATGAGGAAAAACCCCCAAATCTTTTATTGGAAAAATTTGTACTGAAGAGGAAGAGTCTGCAAAACCCTTGATTGAAATGATAAAAATGGATATGGAGTCGTTTAGTGATAGGGATCATCTGTTTTCTCCTGAGTTTTTTGTGCTCGCTAAATGGGCGTCCTTAGCTGAAAGAATTGGAATATCGGGTCCATCTCCTAGACGTCCCAAAAGGAAAATGAATAATACCGTGTTGAAGGAGCGTAAACGTCTGGATGTGTTACCAAGCCCATCGCTTTCCTCTGATGCTATCGAAGTTGGCCTTCCCATGTCTGAAAGGTTAAAGGGAATAGATGGTTCATCCCTTGCCTTTCCTATCCAATCACAGGAGGAAAATTCTGCTATTGAGTCTTCGACAGTCATTGAATTTGAAGAAAGGGCTGTTGAAACTGAAGAAAGAGCAATTGTTCTAATTAGTGAATCAACTCAGGCCCCAAAGGAATCCTCTGTTGGTCCGGTTGATTTTAATGTTGGCTCAGTAGTGGAAAGGCCTGTCAGGAAAATTTTACACCGGCCGTTTCTGTCCCGTCTCCCCCTCAAAGTTCAAGAGTTGACCGACGGGAGAGAGAGTTGACCCTTTCAATGGATCCAATGGCTTCTTCTCATCTTCAAAGTTCGTCAATCCCAGGACCGGAGCACATGTCTACTCCCGCCTTTTCACTTTGGCTGCCTCTGAAGACTGTAGCTCAAAAAGGTCGTTACATTTCGGTAAGATTCTCAAAAAAATTTTCCTCCCCCCTTTTTTTAAATTACAGAATTACTTCTAGCTTTTCTTCGTATTAAACAGAACAACAAGATGGGCAAAATCTTGAATCTTTGTTTAACCCAACGTGACATGAAGATTGAGCTGCTTGAGAAAGAAATCCAAAGACTGGAGCAAACACGTGTTGATCCGTCTATTCTTGAAGAAATGAAAAATCAGGCTAGTGTCAACGCCGCATGGGGATGTTCGTTCTGGAATCATTTAATGGAGTCAGATTGAAAGGTCTGAATTCCCTTCGTGCTTCACACTTGAATTTCCTTTTGGGCTCTTTTGGATGAGACATTTTATCTTCTCCTTTCATTTACTCGGTGACCCTTGACGAGAAGGATTCACCCTAATGGGCTTCTTTGCCTCATTGGTCTCTTCTGCTGCCACATATACTCATGCAATAACTTTAACTTCTCTGAAAGTCTGTGGTTTCGTGTGGGCCAAATGCTTAAAAAATTTGCTCGGCTCCAGATTTGATATGAAAGTGTTTAATTCGACTTCGTCAATGAGGCGTGGAATCCGATGAGCTTCAGAGGTAAATCTTGCCAAGTAACTCTTCAAACTTTCATTTGGACCTTACTTGATCTGTGCTAAGTGCCAGGGCTATTTTTCTATCCTCCAACTTGAGGCGAATTGAGAAAGAAAACTATCTGCTAATTCTTGGAACGACCGAATGGAATTGGAGTGCATTGGCACATCATCATTTCATCTAAGCCTTGAAAGCTTAGTAATGTTCGAAAGTGATCTAACTGGTCCATTGGATCAGTACTTTCGTCGTAGGTGTCCATGGTTGGCATCTTGAATTTTTGGAGAAGTGGACAGGTTCGTATCTTCGTTGTAAATGGGGATCTCCTCAAATCATTAGTGCGTCCCTCAGATATTTTTTCTGAAAATATAATTCTACATATTTTCCAACTTCTCCTCCTTTTGAGGAATTGCTGTGGATTTTTTGGCATTAAGGTAAGTCCTCAACTCTTTCGGAACTTCAAATCGGTGTGGTTGGACGTTTTCACCAACCGGAGGCAAGTTAGAAAAAGCTTCCTCTCGGTCAAGAGGTCTTCTCTCACTTCGTGAATTTTGTCGTTCTAGGCTGTCTTTAATGAATCTTTGGCCCAATCAGCCTTCTAATCGAGATCGGCCTCCACTTCTTTCTCTTAAAAACGTCCTCTCTTGGTCAGATATCCGTTGAACAAGTCCGATCGGCTTCTTATTTCGCCTATTCCTCACAGAGGCGGGAATATGCGTTGCTGAAGAATGGGCGTCTGGTTTTTGGCGTCCAACTTATTCGCACAGAGTTTGTAAAGCTTGAGACATATGATCTATCTGCGTGTTCATTGCTTGTATGAGTTGAGTCTGTTGATTCTCTTCTCGCCCATCGAAAGGAGGGTTGTTCTCAAGAATGGCGTTCCCCATTGCGGGAGCGCTTACATTAGTTCGGGTGTTAACCATTTTTAAACATTTTTTTTGTGGTAAAATAAACTTTTAATCACTTTCCACAGACGGCGCTAATGTTGTGGCTATGGATCCGGATTAAATTGGAGATGACTGTTTATCTGTTACTTTAACCAAAGACCTGCACAACACGAAAGAAAACAAAAGAATCAAAGGGCAAAAGGGGGCATTTCCCCGGCAGGCTCTTCGATACTCAAGTCAGTAATCTCCTTCTTTGAATTGAAATGAAAAGGAAAGATGTATTTTTAAGTGGGAATATTCAAAATCATCATTTGTCTCTTTTTGAAATAAATTTTTTTTCCCTTCCACTAAAAGATTGCTTCGTACTTATAAAAGAAAATCTTTTCGATTTCATAACTAATTCGGATAAGGACAGTCAGTTGGTTTAATTTCAGATCGGTTATTGTCGGTTTCACTCAATGTGAAACGTGGGAGTTATCCGAAATATTTTTAACTTACCTTATGGCGATTACTTATGGATTTCAGTGATCCATATTGGGCTTTAATTAATAGGTCAATGTATTGAATCACTTAGGTGATTGTATCCATCTATTCCTAATCAAATAATAAAATATTAATTTTAAACTCTATTTTTTCTTATTTTATTTCTTAAAAATATTTATTTAATTATTATTTTATTTTAATTTAATAATTAATTATAGCATTAATAAATGAAGTTACTTAGCCAAATATGGCAGACCCAGCAGTAAATTTTACTCCATCTCTATGAGCCCTTATTATTTTACGTTTGCCCAAAGAAGAGGAAAAACAGAGCCACTTCATATCCACAGGGTTAAGGAGAATTTTTGGAAGATCTTGGCGTCTAATTCATAGGTGTTTACTGCATTGACAAGTTTTGGGAAATCTTTGGAGTAAATTAAAAGTCATCTTTTGTTTTGCTTGATTTCTGGTGATGGTATTGATTTGACAAACGAATGGGGCAAGCGACTCTGTTCTGCTGTGCCACGAACCGGTGACTCCGAGTCTTGTCCCCCCTGTTTTATGTTTTATTGCATAGAAATTGCAGCACTGTCTGCTCTCAATCTTAACCTGTCGTGTTGATTATTTCACACAATATATTATATTTTTAATAATTTATTAAAATAATTAAATATTATTTAATTTTATTATATTTTATTTAAAATTAATGGATATAATTATTAATAGACTTACATAAGAAAAAGGTCACCGGGGACATAATGCGAAATGGGTTGGATAGCATTGAGGCCGGCGAACATAGGCCCAGCAAGATTCCATTTAGTGAATTGCTAGCCACGCGCACAATACGTACAATCTCACGTCCGGAAACTATAATTATTCCATTTAATTTTGGAGACCTTAACCATTTCAATTGATTCTATTCAACATGACATCATGAGTTGTGAAACAACGGACAGATAAGAATCGAACTATCTCGACAACCTATAAAAGGAAAGAGAAAACTACTTAAAGGGAGAGCCCATTACTGGAACTGTAGGATGAACATAAACAGGACTAAAAATTGTTAGACCAAAAGAAGGAATGACAATTATCTTCTCATTGACTAAATTTTCTTTTCTTTTTCTCTATTTTTGAGACGAGAATTGATTTGAGCATTGGTGTTACTTTTGGGAAGTAAGACTCGATTATACTCTGATTCTTATTTTAGTTGTAGTGTACAGGTCTTGGATTGTTAAAGACGGAGTGAAAATCTTACCCGCAGAGGGTATAATCAATACCCGTTACGAATTTAAATTCCTGGAACGCATCATTGATGCCGTCTGTAAAAAGCTTGAGCGAAACGCCAGCTTTACCACCATATTTAACCAAACATGGTTACCACTAAAACTCAAACACATGCACCCGGAGACGAGACTCCCCGGCAACGACCCTCCAACGGATAGTCGTGGGGAAGATCGACAATTGGTCTTAATGCAAGCCATGAACGATCGAATGGAGAACATGACGTTGGCCTTCAACACCATTTGCATGTAGTTGGGACAGCAAAGGCAGGTGGCCCCAGCTTTAACTGCAGCTAGAGGAGGAGGCAGCAGGCGAGAAATATTAAACAACGTATTGAGCAGGGAAAAGTGCCTTCAGGCAACAGAAAAGGAGGCCGTTCGCGATTAGAAGGATGATTGGGCCTGAGATATGAGGAGGAAAGTCCTGAGCGGAAAAATTCTCGTTATTCTAGAAATGATCGAAGGCCTCCAGATCACAATAGGGCCTCTTTCAACATGCAACCTGCAGAAGGGAGTAGCCGCCCTAACCGGTTAAAACAACCTTAGTTGAGGGATTACCTCAATGAGAAGAAATCAGCAGCAATTGCTGGCTCTCATGTGAAAGAAAAATTGGAGAAGGTCTTCCAACGCGTGTTCGGTGATAGTGCAAAAAAGCACTATACAGATTTGGGAAGATCTCCTTTTACGATGAAGATTAGAACTTGTCAACTCCCGCACAATTTAGATTGCCCACGTTGGACACCTACGACGAAAGTGGTGATCCTATGGATCACCTAGACCACTTCTACACACTTTTAAGTTTCCAAGGTCTGGATGAGATGAG
>JAOVVI020003526.1:0-18954 GCA_028571085.2 Nepenthes alata | reverse complement strand
AAAATAAAATATATTATTATTAACATTTTGATTTGAAACCGACTAGAAATGCTTAGAAAACGTCTAATAATATTATAATAAAATATTATTTTTTGCTTTTAATATCGAGAATAATACAAAATAACCCCTGTTTAACGTAAAATAACCAAAAGAGGAAGGACTGAACCGTCCTTTTCCTTCATTACAGTAGAAAAAAGTGCAATTTTTTTTAATTTATAATTATATATAAAGAAACAAATCGAGATTAAATAATAAATGACGTGTCAGAAGCAGAATTAGCCGTTGCTGCAATGGAAGCGAAGTAGATGATTTCCTCTCATTATTGTTAAAAGAAATTTTAAATTAAACTTTTTAAATAGCTGCAAATTATCAAGAAATTCAATTATTTTTTAAATATAAATATTTAATTTGAAAAATAAAAATCGATGACAGACAAGTTCAGTAACTCTTTAGACTCAAATTTGAAGAACACACAGGGAAGTTCGCTGCAAGGATCGGCAAGAAGAGTGAGCAGAGATCGAGAAAGAGAGAGACTTTCTGCAATGTTCCCTTCTAACAGTCAGGTGTTTCTCCTTTATTTTTCGACTTGTTCGATTTTGAATCTCTAGGGTTTTCCATTTTTCCCTTTTCGTTTCAGTGCATGCATGTTCTTTAATTTTCGTTAGGAGAAACTTTGAAATTTAACGTGCCTCCAAATTCGGATTCTGGGAATTTGGATTTTTGATGTTTACTTGCTCATGTGCGGTTTCTGTTGCGGGAGTTGCATGCGATTTCCACTAGGAAAGTCAGAAACATCATGGCTGGCAGTTTGTTTTGTTGTGTGTCGACTGTTCGCAGAGGAAGTTGTTTGCCTGGAGGTTTAAGAAAGTGGATGAAAATTCCGATTTTTTTCAATTATAGGGATGATGAAAAGTGGCGTTGGTGAAACTTGAGCTTCTTTGAAGCTGCATTGGCAATATATATATATTTTTTTTCAGATTGTGAAGTTTCAGTTGATTTAGGGTTTGTTCTCTTTTAAGCATCTGAAAATTTAGTTGGTGTTTTATATGCTGAAACTTTAAAAAGTTTGTAAATTTTTAGAGGTGATGAAATTCTAATTGCTGAATAAGTGGGCTATTCACTTCTGAAACTTGACTGCTGAACTTTTATGAAATAAAGATCATTTCTATGCTGATCTTTTAGACATCTTTGTTAGTCTTAAGAAGCTATTAGCTTACTGTTAATGAACTTTGATTAGTTAGTGAGAACATATCCCCCTTTCCCCATCTTTTATTTGTTGGGCTGGGTGGGCATGAGGGATCGTATTTATCCATTTGGTTTTTCACTTTGAGCATTCTTATTGGACCATCTAAAAAAGTGTCTAAGTCTAAATTTGGAACCCTAGGCCAAAAAAATACTACGTTGGACTGCTTATATTTAAAGTTGACTATTTAAATTTTTGACACAGGTGAAAGGAGGGGCTTAGTTTAGAAATTTGTAAAATGGGCGTTTATGTTAAATCAAAGAAACTAATTTGTTTTTTTGTCTCATGCCCTTATTCTCTTCACTTGAGGGCCCATTTTTCTCTCTTCACCGTTGCTTCTCTACTCTTCTTCCATCCTATTGTGTTTGCCACCCACTCAAGCTCAATGCTATTAATGCTCCTAGAATTTTCATTCTTGGAATCTAGAATTTCTAGAATTTAGACTGCTCGTTTTTCATTATTGAATTATAACGCTATTAATATGATCTTTTGGTCAATTTGAAAGTAATTGTATAACGAATTTTGGGAAAAAATTAGATTTTTTAGAATCAGGCCCATTGCTTAAGGTGCGCTTATCTCACTCTCATGCGTGTTTGTGACAAAAGTCGCATGTTTGATGCGCTCATATGCATTTATTGCTGAATGGTGGTGCACAAGATGCGCCTGAAGAAGCATTCGTGTGCAGTTTAGATAGTGTAGTGGCGCCTGAGGTATGAATAAGTTGTCACTCATGTGTGGATGAGGAAGAATGCTGGCAATTGATGTGCGTCTGATGCGGTATTCTTGCACGCTAGTGTAATGAAGTGGTGCTTGATGTGCACCTATTCAGCGCTTATGTACCGATTGTAGTATATAAGCACCTACACGCTTGTGTTAGTAATTTCACGCTGGAAAGGAGAGAGAGGAGAGTGAAAGAGAAGGGAGAAGAAGAAGGGAGAGAAAGGGGAGGAAGAAGATTTTGGAGATATTTTGTGTCAGATTTGTGAGATCAGAAGTAGAAGGCAAGTATTTTTAGATTCGTTTTTTGGTCTATTTTAGAATCCTTTGATTTTGTATATATATATCTTGTTTTATTATATACGCATGCTATCTTTGACTTCTCCGCTTTGGATATTGTTATATGCATGTATTTTTATCGATTGTTTTGATGTTTTGATGGGTTTTACCAAAGATTTGAAGGATTTGCCTATTTTTCACATATTAATTGGATGTTTTGATATAATGTTTTACATATAGAAATATTTGTGAAAGAAAAGTCATGAAACTTGTGCATTTGGCTTTGCATGTGGCATTTCATGTAAGTGTTTCAGTCCGGACTCTACTTTGTTTCGATATGAGCTTGTGTTTTCCGACAGGGTAGAAAGTTTTGATTTATACTTTTCCTACAGAGAGGAAAAGTTTTGCGATTTGTCATAGGGTCCACTGCTTGATATTTTGTTAAGAACCATTTTAAGAAATTAAACGAAGACAGGATATTTAGATATCTTAATATATCAGATACACTTTAAGGCTGCACCTATTCCTACAAATGGCAAAAGAAAATGGCGATTGTCCTCGTTTATAGGCTATATTGTAGACACTCTATCTATGGGTCTAAATAGTAGTGGTTTCATGTAAATTCATTGGGAGTATGTGTAAACCCTTCCTCAAGATTAGTCTTTTTGTCAGTAGTTTTCAATTTGACATATTTTGGATTTTTGAGATTTTTACTTGCATCGTATATAATATTTAAAAGGTTTTGACTCTTGAGATTTATAGGCTTTGATACAGCCTTTGAAATTATTCAATGTTTGATTTTAAGCCTTTGGAATATTTGGCATTTGGATATTGGACGATTTCATGGATTTTGATATTATTCAAATTTTATATATGGATTATGAATTTTGTGTACGAAATCATAGTTGAATATCTGACTTGTTTGATTATTTAAAAGATTGAATTCTGACATGATGTTTTAGTTTTATGATCTTTCTATTTGATTTATTCATGTAATTGCATTTGTATACATATACTTGTTGGCTTTAGACTTTTGATTTTGAAATTACTTGTTGGACCTTGGACGGAGAAGATCGAAGGCTTTTGTTATTATTTGTTGTTTGGACATATAAATTGATCAGTTTTGAGAATGTGTTGGAAATTTGTTTATTGACTTTGTATGGTGTGTATTTTTGGGAGGCACTCTTATTAGTTTAGATATTTGTATCGGTTCTATATTATCTTTATTGGATGTTTGATTGATAGTTTCCTTGCCGATAGGGTTGGTACAAGTAGGTTGCTATATTGTTTATTCAGAAATCAGATAGTTAGTTTGTTCAAGTTTTATGTATACTGTCTATTATGGATGTCACGTCTATTTTGGGTTTGTTGGTTTGTTAGGTTTGACTTGGTATTTTGGGTTCTAAACAATTGTCAAAAATTTTATTCGGTTAACTTGGATTTTGTTCAATCACAGAAAAGAAAGTGAAAGAAAATATTCCAACTATTTAATTATTTGTTTGAGTCGGGGTCGTGACAGACATTGTATCAAAGAGGTTGTAAGGAAAATATCTTATACAACTTTGAGGAACTAAACTCTTTGAAATTTGCTGCGTAATAGGTACCGAAAATGTCAAGAAGTCAAGGAGCAAGATTTAGCCAAAAGGATGATTACTTATAGATGATGGCTAGAATGACTGAGCCAAGATGTTGAGCTAGCGGAAAGACGAGGAGTAGTTAACTAGGGGCATGGTATGATGCCTTTTGATTGCTTTATGAACAAGCGAGTTTTGAAGTTTTTAGGAGAGTTGGATCCCATGAAAGCGGGAATTTGGATACATAGAGCGGAAAAGGTATTTGAGGTAATAAATTATCCAAAGGAGGAGAAAGTGAAGCTTGCAACCTATAAACTCAGTAGGGAAGTTAACAGATGGTGGTCGACTCAAAAAAGGGTATTGGGCATGGAGAACAGAGGAGATTTTTTTGGGGAGTTTTTATGAAAGCCTTCATAGATAAGTATTTTTTAGTGAGCGTTTGCGAGCATATGGAGGACCAGTTTAATCATCTGAGGCAAGAAATCGAACGGTGGTGTAATACGACACAAAATTTACGGAGTTGTGTCGTTCCACCCCAAATATTGTAACAGGTGAGGCCACGAGGGCTTGAAAGGTTTTTGTAAGGGCTTCATGATTCAATTCGGAAGCAATTAGTGTTGCTTCGGTTGAGGACATTCAACGAAGTGCTCGACCAAGCTTTACTTTTCGAGCAAGAAGAGAAAATATCGAAGTTCTTTGAGATGAGATCAGCAAGTAAAGGTCAATGCTCGAGGTCGAGAATATCCCACTCAGTCCAAGGCACAGGATAAGGGTAAGGCAATTAGGGTTAAATCCTCGCCGACAAAGCTGTAACATTCTAGACCAGTATGCAATCATAGACGCATGTATCATTTGCGGAGGTAATGCTATTGGCAAATTGGAGCTTGTTTCAATTTTGGCCAAGTTGGTCATATGATGAAGGTTTGTTCGTTCTCACCAAAGTAACTAGAGAGAAAGCAAACCTTCGTGAGGAGAGCTTATGCGGTGATAGCCAAAGGTGCTCGTGCCAACCCGTTGGTAGTTGAAGGTAACATGTTAATTCTTGATTTTGTGGCACGTGTATTGATTGATCTTAGGCTTACATATTCTTTTGTAGCTCCCAAGTTTGTTCGTAACTTATGTTCACCCCACCGAATTTTGGATTATGCTTTGGTTCTATGAACTCTGGTGGTAAGTCTTTGGTGGCGGATATTATGTATTCCCGGTGCTCAATTTGGGTTAACTATTTTGAACTGTCTGCAGATTTGATATTATTAGATATGTCTGACTTTGATGTCATTTTGGGAATGGACTAGTTGATATGTTATCACACGAGCGTAGATTGTTTTAATAAGAAGATATTTTTTTGTATTATGGGGTGTGAGTCATTTGAATTTCAAGGAAACGTTAGCAAGGAATCAGCAGGTTTAATATTGGCTTTATACGCAAGCCATTTGATTTGAGATAGATGTTAACTTTATTTGGCTTATGCTATAATTGCTAGAAGTTATAACTTATCCATTGAGAAAATTCCAATACTTTGTGAATTCGAGGATGTATTTTTGGAAGAATTGTCTAGTTTACCTTCAAATCGAGAAAGTTAATTTGCTGTTGATGTGATGCTTGGATCTGCACTTGTTTTTGGGGCTCATTTTTGAATGGCTTCATTTGAGTTGTAAGAACTAAAGCAACATCTACAGGATTTATTGGAGAAGGGATTCATTCGACTAAGTGTATCGCCCTGGGGAGTACCGATACTCTTTGCGAAGAACGATGAATTGATGAGATCATGTGTTGACTATAGGGAATTGAATAAAATCACGATCAATAATAAATAACCTTTGGCAAGGATTGACGATTTATTCGATTAATTGTAAGGAGTACAAGTCTTTTCCAATATTGGTTTACGCTTGGGGTATCATCACTTACAAATTAAAAGTGAGGATATAGCTAAGTCGATGTTCAAAATGAGGTATGGGTATTATCAATTATTTGTGATGACTTTGGGCTAACAAATGGACCTTCAGTGTTCGAGGACCTTATGACTCGGGTTTTCCAACCCTATCTAGATCAGTTCGTGTTGGTCTTCATCGTTGATTTTTTGATTTATTTGAGGAGTTTGGAGGAATATAAGACTCATTTGAGGATCGCTTTGTTGATTTTGAGAGAAAGGTGGTTATTTGTCAAATTAAAGAAATGTAAATTTTAGTTAGCGGAGGTATTATTTCTTGGCACATAATTTCTTGGGGAGGAGTGTTGGTGGATCCAAAGAAAATTGAAGTGGTGGCAAATTGGGAATGACTTACAAATTATTTGTCAAATCGGTGTTTTCTTGGGTTGGCCGGATATTATGGATGATTCATTGAGAAGTTGTTGAGGATTACAATGCCATTGATGTGCCTGGCTCAGAAGTGAGTAGTTTTTCATTCGGATTAGGACTACGAGAAGTGTTTCTAGGAGCTAAAGAATATATTGACTTTTGCGCCAATTTTGTCAATTTCGGATGGTCCCGGAGGTTTCGTGGTTTATTGCGATATTTCAAACAAATATTTGGGTTACATTTTGATGTAATGCAGTTTGATTATTGCTTATGTATTAATGTTGCTCAAAACTTACGAGTAGAATTATTTTACTTGTGATTTGGAATTGGCAGCGGTGATATTTGTTTTGAACATTTAGAGACATTATTTATATGGAGAGAAGTTCGTTATCTACTCTAATCATAAGAATCTAAAATACTTGTTCTCGTAGAAGGAACTAAATATAAGGCAATGTAGTCGGATTGATTTGTTGAAATCATATGATTGTGAGATCCAATATCGACTGAAAAAGGCGAACATTGTTATGGATGTGTTGAGATGGAAGTCTTCGAGCATGATAACTCACTTGATGATCAAGGAATGGGAGATGCTAGATGGGATACAAAGTTTTAATATTTGTTTTTGTCATACTTTCAAGTTCAATTGGTGATTATAGAAAGAATTAAGGAGTCTTTAATGAATGATCCGTATTTGATGGGAACTGCTGAGGATTCGATCAACGAATCACAAGCCAATTGTAATATTCGAGTAGATAGAGTTCTTTCATTTTGAGACCGAATTTGCGTGCCTAATATCAAGTATTTAAAGGAGGAGATTTTAAACGAGGGCCACAGAGTTAAATACACCATTCATACTTATGTGAATAAACTGTTCAAAGATTTGAAGAAACTATTTTGGTGGAGGAATAATATAATGAGGGAAATTATGACTTATGTGGCAAGATGTATAGTATGCTACCAGGTCAATGCTAAACATAGTAAGCCTCTAGTATTTTTGCACCCTTTGCTAGTTCCTAGCTGGAATTGGGAGCACGTTATGGTGGATTATGTTTCGGTTTTACCTAGGATAACGAGAAATTATGATGCAATTTGGATGATTATGGATAGATTGACAAAAGTAGCTCACCTTTTGCCCGTGAGATTGATGTTTTCTAGAGACCATTTGGTACATCTATATATTGATGAAATTATGATGTTACATGGAGCTCTTGCTTCAATTGTTTTTGACTAAGACCCAAGGTTTATGCTAACATTTTGGGAGAATTTACATAAAAATTGGGTACAAACTTGAAATTTAGTACGGCGTTTTACGCCAGACAGATAGACAATGGGAGACGATAATCTATATTTTGGAAAATATGTTGAGTGTGCTTGCCTAGGAGATGAAAGGAAATTGGGACAATTATTTGCTGCTAACTGAATTCATTTATAATAACAACTATTAGTCGAGTAATGGGTTGGTCTCGTTTGAGGCTTTGTATGGACGGAGATATAGATCTCCTATCAATTGTGAAGAAATAAGCGATTGAAAAATTTTGGGTCTGATATTATCTAGGACACGTTTAATAAGATTAAATTAATTTGGGATCGTCTGATAGTTGTGTAGAGTTGTCAAAAGAGTAATGCTGATTGCATAAGGTCCGATTCGAACTTCGATGTGGGTGATCATGTATTTTTGAAGGTATTTTTAAGGAAATGAATCTCGAGATTTGGGATGAAAGGAAAATTGAAGTCAATTTATTGGGCCATTTGAGATTTTGCAGCGGGTTGCATTGTGGCTTATAAAATAGCTTTATTTTCTTGTTTGATGGATTGTCACCATGTTTTTCATGTTTCGGTGCTGTAGAAGTATGTGTTTGATCCATTGCATATTATAGAGTATGAATCTTTGCAGATTGATGAAAATCTGATTTATGTTGATGTCCCAATTCAAATTCTAGAGAGAAGAAATGTGCACCATGGTGATTCTTTTGATTAATGTGCTTTGGAGGAATCATTCATTTGAGAAAGCAACTTTGAAATGTGAAGACGTCATTTGAGAGAAGTACCTCTACTTGTTTGATCATTGAGGCATGTAAATTTCGAGGACGGAATTTTATAAGGAGGGAAGAGCTATAATGCTCGGCTTTTATTATTGAATATGATGTCATTAATATGATTTTTGGGTCACTTTTGAAATAATTGTAAAATGAATTGGATCATTTGGAATAGGCTAAACACGTTAGGAACGCCAGTCTAGTACTTGTGCGTGTTTGATACAGAAGTTGCATGCTTGATGTGTGCCTCTGGGGTGCTCAGTTGTGTTTATGGCAGAATTGTGGTACTTGAGGTGCAGCTGAGGAAGTGCTCATGCGTGGTTTGAGCAGTGTAATGGCGCCTGAGGTGCATCCATATTGGGGCTCATGCATGTGCGCCCAATGCGACACTCTTGTGTGCTTGTGCAATGAAGTGACGCCTAATGTGCACTTATCTTCTGCTCATGCGTTGATTGTAATATATAAGCATTTGCGCTCCTCTGTCAGTCATTTTAGGACGGAAATGAGATAGAAGAGAGAGACTAGAAAGGGAGAAGAAGAAGAATAAGAGAGAGAGAAAGGGGAGGAAGAAGATTTCAGAGTTATTTTCTGTCAAATCTGTCATATCAGAAATAAAAGACAAGTATTTCTAAACCCGTTCTTTAATCAATTTTAGAATTCTTTAATTTTGTTTATATATCGTATTTTATTGTATATACACGCCATCTTTGACATGCTTGCTTTAAATATTGTTACATGCGAGTGATTTTTATTGATTGCTTTGATATTTTGTCGGGTTTTATAAAAGATTTGAAGGATTTGTCTGTTTTTCACATATTAATGGAATATTTTGAGATAATGTATTATATATGGAAATCTTTGTGACAAAAAAAGTTGTGTATTTTGTTTTGCATGTGGTATTCCCTATAAGTACTTTGATTCAGACTCTATTTCATCTCATATGAGTTTGTGATTTCCTGCAGGGTGGAAAGTTTTGATTTGTAGTTTTCGTAAAGAGAGAAAAATTGTTGTGATTTATTATAGAATTCACTTAATATTTTGTTGAGAACTATTGTAAGAATTGAATGGAAACTATATATTCAAACGTCATAATATATTAGGTACGCTTGAGCAGTGCACCTATTCCCAGGGATAACAAAATAATGTGACGTTTGATTTCATCTATAAGGTGTATTTGTAGGCATCCTACCTATTGTATTAAATAGTAGTAGTTTGGGCTAAAGTTATTGAAAATATGTGTATCCCCTCCTTAAAAATTAGTCTTTTTGTCTTTGGTTCTTATCTTGGTATGTTTTGAATTTTCCAGATTTTTTCCTGTATAATATATGATATTTAAAATATTTTGATTTTTGAAATTTGTAGGTTTTGAAATTGCCTTTCGAATTATCTGATGTTGGATTTTGAGCCTGTGGAGTCATTTGGCATTTGGATATTGGACGATTTCGTACATTTTGATATTATTAGATATTCGTATACAAATTTCAAATTTTACGTGCGAAATCATAGTTGGATATTTAACGTGTTAGATTATTTTATATATTGGATTTTGATATGATGTTTCAATTTTACGATCATTTTATCTGATTTATGTATGTAAATTATATTAGTATACATACTTGCTTAGTTTTAGGTTCATGGTTTTGCGTCGTTTTCCTAACCTATCATATAAGAGGATTTTGCGATTACTTGTAGGACCTTGGACGGAGAAGATCGAAGGCTTCTGTTATTATTTGTTGTTTGGACATGTAATTGATCTATTTTGAGAATGTGTTGGAAATTTGTTTAATAACTTTGTACGGTCTGTATTTTTGAGAGGCACTCAGTTTAGATATATGTACATGCTCTACATTATCATTAGTGGATATTTGGTTGATGTTTTCCTTATGGATATGTTTGGTATGAGCATGTTGTTGTATTATTTATTTGGAGATTGGATAAAATTAGTTCGGTTAAAAACTGTCTTTGCTGACGATTATGGATATCATATCTGTTTTGGGTTTGTTGGTTTGTTAGGTCCAATCCGGTATTTTGGATTTTTTGTGTTCTAATCAGTTGTCCAAAATTTTTTTGGTTAAGTTGGACTTTATTCAATCATAGAAAAGAAAGTGAAAGAAAATATTCGAGTTATTTAATTATTTATTTAATTATTTTTTGGGTTGGGGTTGTGGCATTTGGATTTCTAGAATCTCAAGAAGCATTTTTGCCATGCTATTTTGTCCACTTGGATTTCTAAATTTAGCCCTAATTGTTATTGCTAGAATTTAAATAATATTGTCTTGTTGTTATGCCCTTTTATCCTTTTCAAAGAAAAGTATAATTTCTGTATGTGATCATTGGGGGATAGGTTGAAAAAACATATTAACATATTTGTTTCTAAAAAGAATTGACAAAAAGATTTAAAAAACAGCAGAACATTATTTAATTGGCATAGATGTCCAACATGAAGAGCTCGCTGCGTCATCTCATGACCATTGATTTTAGAATCCTCTGCTTGGTTGCCGAGGAAGGTTTTAAAAAAGAAAAGCTATCAGCATGAGGACATCATAATTGACTTCATTAATATGGGTAAATTTTATCTCAATTGTAAGATTGCTCAGTTTGTGAGATGGAGGTCACAAGTTCAAATAATTTAAACAGCCTCTCTACTACATAAAGTGTAAGATTGTGTATAACTGACTATTCCCAAATTCTACTATGTGGGAGTCTCCTTTACTAGGACACCCTTTAATTGCAAATTAATTTAGTTGTTAAGATACGCCCTCTAATTCTTCTTTTGCTTGAAAATTCTTGTATCTAGTGAAGAATTCTAGTAAAAAATAGGCTTCTGAATAACGCCTCTAAATAGAAGTTGGAATGCGTTTGTCAGATGGATATGGGCATATGATCATGTGACATTTTTCCTTCACTAATTTTTCCTGTCAAAGTGCAAATGATAAAAGAAAAGCATGGTATTCCTTGGGCTTTACTCATCAGTCAACATCTCTTGAAAGGAGGATATTTGTTGAGATGTATAGCTCAGTTTATTGAGCTTCAATCAAGCAATCGTGAGTCAAGTTTTGAGTGGTTTGGCTCAATTGCTCGCTTATTTGCTTCAGAATTTACCACTTTCCTGTGGTAGCTGTGCATAATTATAGTTGTTTCTGCTTTGAAAATACTGGAAAATGGATTCTAATCTCTCATTTTCTTCATTCCAGCATTTTAATCATGTAAATGCTGTGGTCATCCAAGATGTTCCTGCGCTAAATCACATGGATCTTAATGAATCCTCTGCATTTATGAGGAATCAAGCATCTGACGGCGCACCTCCTTATGCAGAATCTTTAATGTCTAATTCCAAGGTTGGGAAACTTGTGTTACTGCAATTTATTCTCCAGGGCAAGGAGCAGCCACCAAATTTCCCTATAATTCCCGGGCATTTTTGGAGTATATGGCATAAATGAATTTTCACAATGAAGCATAAACCAGACTCACAGTCATAGTCTCACATGCTGAAACACTCGTGCACATATGCATGCATATGTGTATAATATCATAACATGTTTGTTACTGATGTAAATGAAAATCCTGGTAGTCAAGTCTAAACTCTTATCTACTGATATTTACTGATATCGGGCCCCTCCAAAACTGATATTTTGCGATATTGCGACAATATCGCGATATACTATTGTATTGGTAATATGTTGTTATATATCGGTTAATATATTTGTGCCTACTTATGAATTTTAGAAAATTTTTTCTTTTGAAATTTTCTATACCGATACTTATTATTAGATATGCTTGATATCGATATGGCACAATCGATACTGATGTTGATATTTTTATCAATGGTACTTGTATATTACATAAACTCCAATCTTCCAGAGTAAATATTACATTTAAATAATTTATTTGCATTTCAAATGTAACATGTTCTACCCTTCATCCGACCTGTTGATTGTTTGGCTTTTCTGAAAATATGAACATAGTTAAGTTATTGTCATTTGCATATAAATACTATGGAATAATGTTTGATCTTACCACGGAGATTCTATAATATTCTATTTCTAGTATCAATGTGGGTAAACATAGTATTGAAATTAGGACTGATTTAGTTGAATTTCTTTGGCTTAATTTATTTTTTTGTTTCTGTCCTGTTTCTTTCCATTGATGCCATAAGTGAATTGATGTTAATGCATTGGTTGCAAAATAGCCATGCAATTAATCTAATTTAACCTGATGGTGTCCCTATCACAGAAATTACAAGATGATCTAGAGAAGATTGGAAGTAAAATTAAACAGCATGAAGATAATCTAAAATTTCTGAAGGCTCAGAAAAATCAGTTGGATGACTCCATTCTTGATATGCAAGGTATTTTCTTTAAAGGCTATTATTATGGAATTGACTGACCTATCCTGAACAATAGCATTTGGAGATTTAAAAGCTGAACCGTTGCCAGCATGATTATATATGGACAGTAGCTTGATTCCCTTGGTGCTTTGGTGATAATCACCTAGTCTTGGCATCAAATCATGGAATGAAATATTTACTAATATATGCTATATCAGTATCGGGCCCCATATCAATATTTTCCGACATGTGGCTGAATCGCAATATATGGGTCATATTGGATGATATCTGTCCGTCGACTTATGACGGGAAGAAAATTTTTTTACTTCTGACATGTTTGATATCGATACATATTATTCGATATGCTTGATACCGATATGATAGCGAGTCCGTGACCAATACTGATATCAATATTGATTCCGATATTTTCATCAATGTTTTTGATCAAGATCAAGGGACCCTAAAGAAGGAAATCTGTCATTTTTGGGTGGTTTTTGAGTTTTTAATACTTTTTGGCATGTCTAGTAAAGCAGTGTTGCCAAAAACGTATTGACATTTCTAAAAGAGCAGTGTTGCTGCAGTTAGCCTTGGCAAGTATGTTTCATCACGAGCACCAAAAACTGAAGACGAAGACCCTTCCCATGTTCAAAGTGAAGAGGAAACAATCGAGCAGATCTTGAAGTACGAAAAAACTGCAGCTGGTATCTTATGCCAGCTGAAAACTCGTCATGCTGTTCAGGTTTCTAATCTGACATCAACACAAGATGTGCTTGGTGTTGTCGCGATGCTCGGGACAGTAGATGATGACAACCTTGGCAGGTCAGTTCATGCTTGTCTGCCCTCCACTTTTCATGACTGAAACTTTTTAAAATCAAAAGCTGGCAGGGTTGTATTAACTGATATATTAGCCGAATATCAGTCGATCTATCGCAATCTGTCGCTGATACGAAAATATATCGTGATATTGTTGCGGTGATCTGGATGATAAAATCATGACTATTTAAAAGAAGGGTAGCCCAGTGCAAGAATCTCCTACTATGCGTGGACTTTGGGTCTATTGTGCATGGTCTTAACTTATATTATACAAGAGGCCATTTCTACGACTTAAATCCGTGATCAGTGGATCACACGGCAACAGTTCTATGATATTGCCAATGCTGTCCTTTCCCAACCATGTCATGCACTGAGAATTAATCTTCTTGCAATGGAAATATCTGCTAAAGATTGAAATTTCTTTTGTTTTCGTTCTTTTGCTGAATGGGTGCTGCAACACAGACTCTTGTCTGAGTACTTGGGTGTTGAGACTATGCTTGCGGTTGTCTGCAAGTCTTATGAAGGCATTAAAGCTCTGGAAATGTATGATGAGGAAGGAGGTGTTAATAAAGGTTTGGGAATTCACGGGCTTGGAGTCTCCATCGGAAGAGCTTTGGAGGGTCGATTTCTTGTCATTTGTCTTGAAAGTTTAAGGCATGATTTTCATAAGCTACAATTGGTCGGTTTGAATTTTTTCTGCAATACCTTGAATGATATTTCTACTCATGTGCAGACCATATGCCGGTGAGTTTATGGCCGATGACCCACAGAGGAGGCTCGAGATTCCCAAGCCGAGGCTGCCCAATGGCGATGCTCCACCAGGCTTTCTGGGTTTTGCGGTAAATATGATTACGATAGACAGGGAGAATTTATATTGCCTCACCTCAGGTGGCTGCGGCCTCAGGGAGACATTATTCTACAATCTTTTCTCACGTCTTCAAGTTTATAGAACGAGAGCAGAGATGCATCTTGCTCTTCCTTGTATCAGCGATGGATCTATCTCTTTAGATGGGGGAATTATTAGGACTTCTGGCATGTTTTTCCTGGGCAGCAGGTAAGAAGACTAGTCACTATGTATCATGTTGTCCTCGAAACTAGTCATACCGGTAGATATACGTACATATACATATAGGCACATATACAAATGCGAATGCATATACATTATACATACATATATGCATATACATAGACTTACATGCATGTATGGAGCTGAAGAGGCAAAAAATGTGAAAGTTTTTGAAGAGTACTATGACCGAGATGATATTTTGAAAAATATGATCAATGATAGCCAAAAATGTCTGTATAGCTAACTTCAGAAGGCCATAACTTTTTGCCGGGGTCAAGTTTTTGGATGTTAGACATACCATTGGAAAGGTATTGAAAAGGAATATGATTTAAGAAGAAATATTTAGCAAAATATGATCGAGATGATGGCTAAATATGTTATTTTCCAAGTCTTTATTTCACCAAAAATTTCCAAATCTGCACAACTAACTTCAAAAGGCCATATGTTTTTGTTCTAGATAATAAAATGCTAGAAGACAGATTTGGAATAATATGACTGAGACAATGGCCAAAAGGGTCAACAATCGAAGTCTCTATTTCACCGAAATTTCTAAATATGTATTGTTAACTTCAGAATGCCATAAATTTTTGGTTTCGAGTCAAGTTTTTTGATGTAAGACCCACCATTAGAAAGCTATTAAAAATACTATTGAGTAGGAAAATATATTTTGAAAAATAAGACTGGGATGATGGATAAAAAAGTCAATATTCAAAGTCGCTTTTACTATGAATTGGAACTCAAAAGGCAAATATTTGCCAGTATATTGAAAAATATCCAGTGTATTAGCTGATATATTGCCATGATAACGCGGTATTGGGAATGATTGTAATTGGAAGGCCTAATACTGATATGACAGTTGAGATTCCTTCCATGCAATAAAATTTATGCATGCACTCATTTCCTTTTCCAGGGCACTTGTCAGGCTGTGGTGGTGTTTATACAAACTTTGGAATGTCTATGATAAAATATTTCCAGACAGTAATTTTTGTTGGCAATAAATGGACTTTGTTGCTTAGGTTCATGCTAAACATGATCCAGGATTTTCTTCTCCTAGGATCGACAATTTTATGGTTTAACTATTTTTTAATAGAGTAAACTTAGAACAACTATGCTTTGATAAAAAATGGTGAAAAAGCGACTAATATTAGATAGAGAAGTAGGTCACAGTAGTCAATGAACAAATTTAGTAGGATCAATAAAAAATATCAATTTAATTATTTTATTTATATATATCAAAAAATTGACTAATTAACAACAGAGATTTTCTTTCCTGTTCCATCTTTGTTTCCTCTACTTTCCTGAAACAAGGGTAGATGCGGGTTTAAGGTTCCCAAAGAGCTCTACTATCTCCGAGCTTCCTGAAAGGTATTTCGAGATCGGGAAGCAGATAAAGCAGAAGAGATGGGAAAAGGAGAGAATACAGGAAGATATGCAGAGGGAACAACATTTATTGGATCAAGCAAAGTTCAATTTCCAAATCAAGAAGCAAGAATTCGTGAAGTTCTTGGCCGACAGCTCTTCATACATGACTCAGGTAGTTCCTTTACTGGCCTTTAAACGTAATTAATTGCCCTTCGTTACCAAGCAAGTTGATTTTTCACAAACATGTATAAAATTAAGTGTAACAAAGATGCGAAAACTGAGATAGATAAACGAGGTCATACTAAAAGATAAGATAAAGCATGATATCATTAGACGTTTAAGGTGTTTCAGCATTTCAAATATAGGCAAAAGGAAGTGCATCCGAGTTAGTTGTGGTTGGAGGGAGAAAATAACGAGGTAGATGTTGAAAATCACGTTAAATTGAGTAGAATGTTAAAAATAGATTAATATAGCGGAACTCATTTAGTGGCACATGATACTTTATTGTTGTTATTTCACAGTCGCTCTTTGCCTTTCAAACATAGAAAGGGACATCTTAAAATTGCCCCCTAGCTTGTGGAACAAGAAACACACAATGAACTACCGGTTTTGCTGCACTTTATATGAGACTCCTGCGAACGATTTACTGCCAGTCTTAGTAATATTTGGCATATTAATGAAGAAGTGCAGAATAGCTTCAATCATATGAAAATCAAATTTGCTCAATTGCTGATGCTTTATGCATATGAAATTAAGATTATTGATCATAAATTGTATCTGAGATCTGCTGTACATCTTGTTCATCTGTCCCGTTTGAGGCTTTTTGGACTTGGTTCATGCTTGTTTGTGGTTTATAAATGGTGTTGCGCCCTGGGTCTACGGTTGTTGTTCGGAGTAGGGGGCCTTCGGGATCCCGGCCGCGCTGAAGCGTGAGGATGAGGGTCTGGTCTCCGTATCTGTTAACTTGAACCTGTACAACACAATCAACAAATAAGAGGTCAGAGGTCCGGTGGGATTTCTCCCACCATGACCACTCCGAAACTCAAGTCAGTAAGTTCCCGCGAAAAACAGAAATGACGCACACGCTTGGCGGTGTGCGGACGTGTGTTGATGATGCGTGAGTGATGCGTGTTTGATACGTGCTTATCAGAGTGGTAAATGCAGTGAGCAGGTAGCGGAAGACCTGACTTTCTTGACGCACCGTAGTGGGTGGCTAACTTCCCGTTGCCTGATTAGGCTTGAGAATCAAGATCTTGAGAGAAGCGGGCTCGTTTGTGGCCTCGAGACTTGAATTATATTCTTTTCAATTGCTCTCTCTCTTTTGATCTGGGAAAAGGAAGAAGAAGCAGCACTCTCTCCCATGCGGAGGAAGAGAGCTCTTATAGGCTCCTTTCGATTGGACTTTGCGCGCGAGAACTCCCGTTGCTAGGGTTCCTTGGCTGCCGGTCACTGTCGTTGACCGCCGGTCATGTCGGCTGTCGCTTTGCGGTGACAGGCTGACTCCTGAGCGCCGTCGGCCACGCTTGGTCTCCCTTCGAGTCGGGATTGGGCGGTTGCCTGCGGGCGGTTGCCTGAGCCGTTGTCGCAGCATGGACCGCTTCTTTATTGGCTTGTTTCTTCTCTCTCCTGGCTATCTTCCGGCAGTTCATTAATGCGCTGCAGGACGCCCGTTGCCTTTCGTCAGCTGGTTGCCACGTAGGCTCATTGCGCAGTTGGGCTAGGCTTGCGATTTTCTTGGGCCTTAGTATTGGACCCAACACTAGCCCCCCATGCCTGGGCTGGCTGATGGTCGGGCCTGGTATGTCGTTTGGGCCCATTCTACGGCCCGACAGTCTTCCTCGAGACGCACCATCGTTCGTCTTTTGTGGACTTGCGCCTTCCCCAGGTGGCTGCGTAGGCTTTTCTGATGCTGCCGTGATTCAGTGCTTTGATCGGCAACATTTGCATGCTTAGGGTTGCGTCTGATTAGGGGACTTTTCCTATTCCGTGAAAGACGTCCGCCGGGAAGCATGCCCATAAATAGGAGGGTTCCTTAGCGAGTGGAGCACATCCCTTGGCTACCTTTGAAGGGACAATGAGGAGACTCTGGCTCATCCCGCCCTTAGTGAGAGCCCGAGAAGGAGTTGGATGCATTAGCTGGATGCTTGAAGTTCTTGATGAAGGCCGCTCTGACTCTCGTGGTGCGGTTTGCTCCTCATGCTAATGAGGGTGGTTCGGCCACTCTACTGTCGTCGTGTGCTCTCCCTCCATGGTGTGGCTCGTCCGCAGTGAGGTGAGGCCGTAGCGGAACCTCCGCGGGGATGTTTCCCACGAGCGGGGTGCATTGCTCACGGTCTCCACTTCACTGAGTTCGAGCACGGACCCTGGAGGGGGTAGAAACTGTAGCCCTGGCGGGGGAATTGTAGGGTTTTTCCCTTTACTTTCCCTGGGGGATCTGGTGTTGGTGCGGATCCCGCCCCGGTGGGTCGTGCTGTGGCCGCCTCCACTTCGGGGGGAGCCCCGCGTGGCTGCCTCCGCTCGCTTGTTGAGCTATTGGCAGGTCCTGGCCGTGGTGATCTCATGTAGATCACGTTCCCCAAGCTTGTCTGGGGCAGTCACCGAGGTCCTTGGGCCTCGCACCGTCGTCTTCCTTCGTCTTTCTCACACCTTTTGTCGCCGTAAAGTTTGTACTTTGTAAGAAAGCATTGATTAATAAAAGAATAGCCCGTTTGCCTTCTTTTTTCTCTTTTCACTGTGCGTTCTTCCTTTCGTCATCAAGTATTTTTTTCCCGGTGACCCGTATATCGTCTTGTGGGGACGGAAAGGTCGCTGATGGCGGTCGTGTCCTTTGGCATGTCTGGCGCATTTAATGCGCGTGAGGTCAGGAGGCGTCGCGTCACAATGACCTGTCTTGGAAATGCGCGAGACCTCAGGGATTCTCCACGTGGAGGGCGCCCGTTAGCTAAGCTCTGGCGCCCTTTGTCCTCGCAGCGTCGCCATATTCGGGAGGAAATCTCGCCTATTTAACTGCGCCAATCTTCCCTGCGACTCCACACTTCCTTGTGTTTGCGTACTTGAGAGAGCCGTTTGTTCTTTCTGTGCTTACTCTGCCCCAACTTTGATGGAGGAGTCGTCATATGAGTCGGAGCATTCTTCCAGCGTTTGGAGATTGGTTCCCACGTTCCCGGAGCTTCGGGTGCCAGCGCTCCAAGAGGTGGTTACTCCGAAGCTACTGTCGTGGGCCTTGCTCGATTCCTGC
>JAOVVI020003525.1:5911-17499 GCA_028571085.2 Nepenthes alata | reverse complement strand
GGAAACAGTCAAGGATAGAGCCAGGTTTCCGAAAGGAGATTAGACCCCTAAACCTAACTCCATTGAATGATATTCGAACGAACATTCTCTTGCAGATTCGGAATAGAAGTTCCTAAAATGGCCTAAGTTCCTCAAGAACCTGAAAGGAGGAGATCAATTTAATTAGTGTTTCTTCCATTGATCTCTAGGTCATAGTATTGAGAATTATCAAACTCTGTAGAAAGAAATTGAGACTCTTATTTGGAAAGGGTACATCAATAAGTTCTTAAAAGACCCGAGACAAACCTCTAAAAGAGCAGTTGATGACCAGCTAGGTAAGCAAAAATAGCTGCGAAATTGGGTTGTGGCCGAAATGGTTAACATAGTGTTCACAAGACCACCCAAAAACAACACTTCAAACCACTCAGAGAAGACTTCCAGTAGTAAGAAGTGGAGGGTAGGAGTGAGAAATGATATCATTAGTGTTAGTAATGACAATATGACTTATGTAATAACTCTCAATTCTAATCTTCTTATTACATCTATACTCATTTCGGACGGTAGGTTTGACTATTAATTGAAACAGGTATTTGTTGGTAATGAAAGTTTAAAAAATTTAGAGTACCTTGGTGCCTATTTTAAGCTCAAATTAAAAAAAGACCGAATGATACCAGCCAAGGTACCCCTATACGGATTATATAATGAACTTGTTTTGGTCCAGAGAACCATTGAACTGGAGGTTACACTAGGATTGTATCTAAAGACTGCATTTTGCATGCTCATTTTCTTGATAGTCGACCTTCTCTTTATCTACAATGCTATATTGGGACGACCATATTTAGTCGCATTCGGAGCAATGGCGTTGTTCCCACATCTAAAGATAAAATTCATGACAACATGCTGTGTTAGAGAGTACATAGGAAACCAAATTATCAGGCGAATATGCTACTTATCTCAAATCAATTAAGCAATTTCAAATCAATTGATTGAAGACTTTGATTTTTGAGACGAAACAACAATATAGTAGAGATAGTCTAATGAATCAACTGACCAGATCCTTTTAGATCCAAGTGAGCCTGACAAATGTGTTTAGGCCGGAAGCTCACTAACAGGTCCCCCGTGTGGATAGCTAATGACTCCCCCCAATAAAACTCCAATGTATTTGTATGGACATCCACTAATATGTTAGGAATTTTGAACGAGATAATGGTCCACAGGCTACGCTTTGATCTTGTGTGCAAGCCCGTTAGATGGAAGCAGAGAAACCATTCTACCGAGGAACTGATTGCCATGAGAGTAGAAGTCAAGAAGCTACTCGATGTAGACTTCATAAGAGATGTCCAATATCCCGACTGATTGTCACTAACTTGTCAAGAAGAACAATGAAAAATAGCGGATGTGTGTCGACTTCACTGACGTGAATAAAGTATATATGAAAGATAGTTTTTTGTTACTAAAAATTAACTTGTTAGTAGACTCAATATTTGAGCATGAGTTGTTATATAAGGATTGAAATTTCATAAATACACTTATTACAATAATTATGTTATGAATTTAAAAATTTTAAAGTAACCCGGGGACACAATAGCTAATTTAATTTCAGTAATATACTTGAGCAGTAACAAAATATATAACATCAAATAAATTAGTATGGATGCAAAATACTAAAAGGCACAAATTAGCCAACCATACAAATGCACGGCTCACTTAGACAAATTTAGGAGAATAGAACAACAACACTTGGACACATCAGTTGATTTAGGAGCAATAATTTAAGGGAAATAAAGAGAGAGTGGGACATGGCGCTTACGTGCTCAAGTATGCAACAGCATCAGTTGAATTAGGAACCAATAACACTTTAACACATGGGTAATTCACAAGGCAATAAGTCAGCTAAGTTTAAAGAATGAATCAGCTGAATGAAGAGCTGATTTTTCGGACAGCTCAATCAAATTTTGGGAGCAAAATTCACAATTGGTAGCAGTACAATGAATTGAATAATGAGTCAGCTCAATCTTCCCTCAAATATATTAAGATTAGTGTAAGGAAGAGGGAAAAATGAAAGAGTAAAAGAGGGAGCAACCGAAGAAAAGAAAGGAAGAAAAGAGCATCATAGGACTCGATTTTGTTGCATATTAAATTTAATTTATTCTGGACAAGAACATTGCAACTTTCTTCATTTGTTGATTAATTCTTAGTGTTATCTTCAAGTATTGATTAAATCCAATACTTAATTTCCTATTGCAACTATTGAAGTATCATGTAGAATAGGAGAAAATGCAGATGGAGGACCGGCCAGCAGTATCAGAAGTTTATTTTGATTTTCAGGCTACTGTTGGCTAATTCATCCCATGAAAAATTTAATTTAGAAGCTTTATTGACTTGACTAATTCACCATGTTGCTGTAATTCTCATTTATAAATTTGGCCAGTTCAATATGTATAAAAATCAATTTGGAACCTTGAACTAGCTGAATGCCCACAACTCACAACTGATGTAACAAGTTTTTCTTCAAGATTTTAGTCGGTTCAACCCTATAAAAATTAGTTTAGAAGTTTTAATGAACTAGCTAACATGTCGTAATGTTAATGCTAAAATTCCTTCTCAAAAACTGACCAATTTAGTCTATGTAAGTTACCATCTAGATGTAAATTTTAGCATCAGAAAAATCAACATATAATGTTAAATCGAGTAAGTAAAATACTTGAAAATTTGCCTAAACCTGTCCAATATCATGAGCTTAATTTGAAAAAGTAGTTGGTAAAAATTTATATGGTGATCCAGCTGCTGAACCGGTGCAAAAAACGAATAATATATAAGAGTTGAATTAGCAATTGCACACATATGTTTATATTTAATATGAATCAATTGGAAATTTTTAAGAACCGGTTAATAAATCGATTGATGAACCAATTGCACATGTGTTTATATGCTAGTGTGAACCGGCTGGAAAATTTCGCTGAACCGGTGTTAAATTTGAATAGTGTATAAGAAGTATGCCGACAGTTGTGCATATGTCTTTTTATTTTAGTAAACTGGTTGCTGAACCGTGTTAAAACTGGATAGTGTATAAGAGGTAAGTCAGCATCTGCACATATGTGTTTTTATGTTAGTGATCCTATGATGTACTGCATTTTCAAATCAAAATGTGGCAGAGTTTCTGTTATAAAATGGCCGTCAAACTAATCCAAACTTGAACAAGATCCTATACAACATACATATAAATATTCACATATCACAACACAGGATCCAAAGGCCATAAAATTACACGTGGCACCAACGCCATAATTTCGGTACGGCATTAGCTCAGATAAGATGCCACTATGTACCCAAACAAACCATAATAACCCGTGGAAGCACATGCATTCATCATACACAGCAAAAACTAGACCATCTGAGTATTATCAATATATAACTACATTCATATATAATTCCACCACAAAATAATATAAAATATTTTATATGGTACAAAAATCAAAACATCTAAGTCCACAAAACTCTTCATCTGAGGTCTTTAGTCTAGCCAACTCCTAAGCTCTACTATGTCTTATTGGGCATCAGTTCATGCTTATTTGAAAGAGAGAAAATAGTAAAGGTGAGTCAAGCATTTAGCAATGTACAATAATCGAAGATAATAAGCAATATAATCAAAATAATACAAGAAAAGAGAAACATGAGCATATTACGTGATGCATAAATATAATGCATGATTAAAAGCACTTTTGGAACACAAATAACTTCCGTATCCTGTTACTGATTTCCTATAGATACAGATATTATATTCAAATTATTGATTCTCTATTTGCCTACAGAATCATACAAAAATAGATACGAATAGCAATATCGGTACTAATGAAATAGATTATAGATATAGATGACAATACTGATACTGACGGAACAAACAATGAATATAGTTGGCAATATCGGTACTTATTTCCTATAGATACAGATATTACATTCAAATTATTGATTCTCTATTTGCCTACAAAATCATACAAAAATAGATACGGATAGCGATATCGATACTAATGGAATAGATTATAGATATATATGACAATACTGATACTGACGAAATAGATAATTAATATAGTTGGCAATATCGGTATTGGCAGAATAGATAATAGATACAGATAACAATACCAATACTAATAGAGTAGATAACAGATTAAGATGGTAATACCGATACTAACGGAATAAATAACAGATTCAAATGATAATACCGATACTGACGAAATAGATAACATATATAAATAATAATACCAATACTGACGGAACAGATAGCTGATTCAGATGATAATACCGATACTGACGAAACAGATAACAGATTCAGATAGTAATACCAGTACTGATGGAATAGATAACGAATATAAATGATAATACCGGTACTAACAGAATAAATAACAGATATATATGGTAATACCGATACTAATGAAACAGATAATGAATACAAATAGTAATACTGGTACTGACGGAATAGATAACAAATAGATATGAAAATACCAATACTGATAGAATAGACAACGGATACAGATGGTAATACCAATACTGACAAAATAGATAACGGATACAGATAGCAGTATCGATACTGATGGAATAGATAACAAATTCAGATGACAAATAATAGATTTTGGAGTTTCAATTTCTTATTTTATCTTAAGGGAATTTCCACACTTAGTGCTTATCACTTAGTCCTCCATCTCTGGAGAACGGTTTATTAAATATAATAAATTGCGTAGTTTTCTTCAAATACTTTGCATAACTTTTATAATTCTTTAATACATATACAGATAATCATTTTCCTATAAATTTATATCTTTTTTGTGTTTTCAATTATATGCATCAATCAACACAAAGCTTAAAACATGTAAAAAATTCTTACTACTGTGACGAAATAGATCCTATTCCTTTAAGGACATCCGTCAAACTTATACAAAACAAATGCCCTCGAATTATAAACATTTATTTCGTACAAAAAATGGACAGAAATTTCTCTAAAACTGGACAAAAATCCAATACAATCAACCTAGACAATATACAAATATATATATATTTATCTTCTACATTCAACATTTTACCACCACAAGGTCAACAAACGTCATATCAATTATGGCTCCAACACAACACTCCTAATTACTGTAATGGACCTGAGAGATACGCTATCTAGGACCATAACAATTCATACATCAAAATAATGCGGAAACAACTAAATCCATTTGTCAACCTGTGGAAGCAAGAACAAAGCATTCATCAAAATATAGCATCATCCCACATTTAATGTAATATACAACATTTATTTTATAATGCTAGCTAATCTGGATCCAAAATTCTTCAAAACTGCCAAGGTCCGCCAAAGTCTTCAAAACTCAAAGGCTTCTCTTCTAACTAATTCTGACTTCTATCCTTATCAAGTTGCTGTTTATTTGGAGGAGAAAATAAAAAATAAGGAGTGAGCTAGCAACTCATCAAATGTACCCAAAATAGTAAAAACATACAATTTCATATATAAAATATTAATATATTATTGGATAGGAACTTAAAAAAGGAATACATAAAATCATACATGCAGGCAAGTGAAACAAGAGCATAAATACAATGTAGAATATGATAAAAATCATGATCATAGGTCCTTAGTTCTTGGTCTAGGATTCATATTATTAAGTTTTCCTTTTAAGTTGTTATCCTCCATACTTTACATTCAGAGGCAGGATGAATCTTTTAGTTGCTTTAACTGATTTCTTCCATACTTTACATCCCAAAGCAGGATGAATCTTTTATTTAGTTTATTATCTTCCTCCATACTTTACATCCCAAGGCAGGATGAATCTTTTGTTTAGTTTACTATTTTTCTCCATACTTTACATCTCGAGATAGGATGAATATTTTATTTAGTCTACTATCTTCCTCCATACTTTACATCCCGAGGTAGGATGAATCTTTTATTTAGTTTACTATCTTTCTCCATACTTTATATCCCAAGGTAGGATGGTTCTTTTATTCATAATTTCTATGATTTAATTCCTAGATTGAAAGACAGACCACACATTACCCAAAAGACGAGGTCATCATCCTATTATGCTAGAAAACCTACAGATTTATTTAGTTGAAGGTATTCTTGCCCACATCTCTTTAATCATAACTCTTTGTGCCTCCAAGACTATTCCAATTCCTACAATTAAATCTTTGGTCAACCTTTAGAGCTTCTCTATAACTTCATGATACTCCAATTAATACTTCCATCTCAAAATTTTTACATTTCCTCTTATTCTTTAACTCTTAACTTATCATACTTCATAAAATGAGACAAACCTATGCAAATGATTCCCTTAGACAGCTTCAGAACATCTCAGAAGTTTATTAGTACAATTCCATGGGACTTTTTAGTAAAAATCACCTCATAAACATTTAATATTTTACAGAATCATATTTACATCTCAAAATTTAGGAAACTTAGTCAACAAATCACTAATTTTCAACCTAGGGCTTTATGTAAAACTTTCGGACCATAATCGGACACCAAACACATGCACAATCATGAAATCGAAGCCATATGTTGCAATATATATAGGCAAACATGAAATCTATCTGATTAATTAACGAAAACATGCTTCATTTACATTAAACATGGAGAAATAGTAACATATAGTATACATACATAATCAAAGATATTAAAAAGCAGTAAAAACGGAAAATAACTTCCGAAGTACACTTACCTTAGCCTGCTCTACCGTTATTTTTACCCGGATTAAATCAGAATGGATGATTTCTCCCCTTTCCTTCTCTTTTCTCTCCTTCCTCCTCTTTTCTTTTCCTCCCTTCGTGATTCTGTTCAAGCCTCGCTCTCTGTCTCCCCCAAATCCCCCTTTTAAAACAAATAAAAACGACCCACATGGCTCCTCCTGAGACTGGCGCTTGAGCACTAGGTGCGCAAATTTGCACTCGGGTTGGCGCTTGATCGGTAATCAAGCGCCAGCCCCTTGCAGACTTCATGCCCCCACTCCGCCTTAGGTGCCCCTCAGACACCACTTTCGCAAATTTGAGCCCGAGTTGGTGCCTCGGGTGTCCTTCGGGTTCCACGCCTCCAATACTCAATTTTGCTTCAGTAGTAATTTTTTTATTATTTTCAAACCCAATCATGATTATTATCAACTTAATTAATTACTTTCTAATTATCATATTTTAGAATCAGGATCTCACAACTACTGTGAGCCAAACACTACTTTAGAGCTTTCAAACAATACTTCCCTTCACAAATGCATATAACAAAATTTTTGGAGTATATACAAGATAACATATATATCGTACATACAGCTAAATATCTCAATTCATGTCAGGTAATACTTTTGAAACCCGTAAAATAACATATACAAAATATATATGAACAAATACCCAATATTCGGAGTATCCGCGTCCATAAAATTAGGGTTATGAATTTTTAAAGTCAAATCATACATAAATTATAATTAATTCGGGTAACAATAAAGGGGGCGCGAGTTAGGATTTTTGGCGAGTATCATCCCATATAAAACTATAAAATCGGATACCTAATTAATAAGTTAACATGTTCAAGGTATGGGTAATGATATTTTATAGCCAAGTTATGTAAAAATTCTAAAATAATTGGTAAAATCGTTTGGGGTGCAGGGTTAGGGTTCCACGCTAAAAAATCGGTCAAAACTAATATATTAGACATGAAATCAATATATATGCATAATCAAGTCATGGGTTCCATAAAATATAAACTTAATTAGGTTTTAAAATTAGGATACTCGAAGAAAATGAAATAAAAGTGCAAAGAAACGAAAGAGGAGGGTATGTGTGCATTTGCCTCGACCCGATCTAGCATTTCTCTAACTAGCTCTAAGCCGAATTTGAACCCGAAAGTCTCGATCTCTCCTCTCTCTCTCTCTCTCCCCGAAACCCTCTTGATACCCGTTTGTATTTTATTCTCCTTCCTTTTTTATTTTATTTTTTTCGTATATATATATATATATTCTATTTTTACTTTTTTTTTATTATAAAATCTAAATCGGTACTCGAATAATAATATAGACTACTCTGGGTACCACTCCATAATTTCGATCATTCCTCAAAATCTTATAATATTTATTTAATTTTTATCACACCCATATTACCCAAAAAATTAACAAATAATTTTAATTAAATTGAATAAAAATTTAGAATATTACATTATCCGTCACTTATAAAAATTTCATCCTCAAAATTTAACGAACCTTAAAATTTATCTATCGGAAAAATTTTTAATTTCCAATATCTAATATTTCCTATCTAAGTTTAGGTTAGAACCTTATCACAAGATAAATCTCCAATCTCCCACAAGGCTTAATTCGATCCCATACTTATTTTCTTGATATCGATGCAAGGGAGACTTCATAACAATCCACAAAATTTAAAGGTAACCCAAATTCACAGGCTATTTCTCCGACTCAATTAAATCCTCGAACGAAGTAATGAACTTCTACTTCAGTTCACCCTAAGCCTACAAAATAATTGTTCACTTGGATCCTCTATCTTATTTTGAAATCTCGGGGCTGTGGGTCACAATTCAATTGTAAAATGATCATAAGGTGTCTCCTCAGGATTTTCAGGAGCTGAGGTAGGAGCCGGAGCTAGAACTGGAGCTAAATTACGTAGCCGTACAACCTCCATAAAATTTGCTATCCTTCCAAGATTGTTCAAATACTCTGTCTCACAATCCTGCGGATGGCCACCACCATGCAAATCTCTTCGTTTAGGTGCTATTGCTAATATTCTCTCTGAAAAAAATAATAATTTGGGTTAGATCACAATTTAACTTGAATACTAATCAGGATGCTATACATTATGCAGTCAAACATAGCTAACAAATCCTAACTTAGTCCGGGCCTTAGCTAATAGAACTAGAATGGCTAGAACTATTCGGTCCAACTTAATTATTCTACACATTCATCTATTTATTCAATTTCTCTGACTCTATCCTAAGTTTTTGCATAATATTCAAATCAAACCTAAGGCATCTCGTTCTCTCATACCAACTGTGATGTACCGCATTTTTAAATCGGAAGTTGGCGGTGTTCCGATTGCAAAATGGCCATCAGACTAATCCAAATCTTTACAAGGCCCTGTACAACATATATATACACATCCACATATCACAACACAGGATCCAAAGGCCACAAAATTACACATGGCACCAACGTCATAACTCTGGTATGACATTGACTCAAATAAGATGCCACTAGGTATCCAAATATACCATAATAACGTACGAAAGCACATACATTCATCATACACAGCGAAAACTAGACTATCTGAGTATCATCATTATACAACTACATCAATATATAATTCTACCACGAAATAATACAAAATATTTCATTAGGTACAAAAATCACATCTAAGTCCACAAAAGTCTTCCTCCGAGGTCTTTAGTCTAGCCAACTCCTATTTTCTACTCTGCCTTAACGGGTATCAGCTCGTACTCATTTGAAGGAGAGAAAATAGTAAATATGAGCTAAATGCTCAATAAGGTATAATAATCGAAGATAAAAAGTAATATCTCAAAATAATGCAAAAAAAGAGAAACATGAGCATATTACATGATGCATAAATATGAGGTATGATTAAATACACTTTTGGGATACAAATAACTTCCATATCCTATTTCTAATTTCCTATGGATAGAGATATTACATTCAAATTATTGATTTCCTATTTGCCTACAGAATCATACAGAAACAGATACGGATAGAAATATTGGTACTGTAGAATAGATTACAGATACAGATGGCAATACCAATACTGATAAAATAGATAACGAATACAGATGGTAATACCATCACTGATAGAATAGATAAAAGATATAGATAATAATACCGATACTGACAAAATAGATAACAGTTTAGATGGTAATACCGGTATTAACGGAATAAATAATAGATTTAGATGGCAATACTAATACTAATGAAATATATAACAGATACAAATGGCAATACAGATACTGACAATACTTATAACGGATTCATATGGCAATACCGGTACGGACGAAACAAATAACGGATTTAGATTGTAATATCGGTACTGACGGAACATATAACGAATATAGATGGGAATACCGGTACTGACGAAATAGATAATGGATACAGATGACAATACCGGTACTGACAAAATATATTACAGATACAGATAGCAATACCGGTACTGACAGAACAGACTAAAATACAGATGACAATATCGGTACTGACGGATTAGATAACCAATACAGATGACAATACTAGTACTGATGAACGGATAACAGATATAGATGGCAATACTAGTATTGACATAACAGATAACGGATATAGATAACACTACCGATACTAACGGAATAGATAACGAATTTAGATGACGGATAATGAATATCGGATAACAGATTTTGGAGTTCCAATTTCTTATCTTATCTTAAGGGAACTTCCACACTTAATTCTTATCACTTAGTCCTCCCTCACTGGAGGACGGTTCACCAAATATTATAAATTGTGAAATTTTCTTTAAATACTTTACATAATTTTTCTAATTCTTTGATACAGATAAAGATAATCATTTTCTTATGAATTCATGTCTTATCGTGCTTTCAATTATATGCATCAATCAACATAAAGTTCAGAACATATAAGAAACTCTTACTACCATGAGCCAAATGCTACTTTAGAGCTTCTGAATAACAATTTCCTTCATAAATGCATACAACATAATTTCTAGAGCATATACAATATAACATATATACTATACATACGGATAAATATCTCAATTCACGTTCGATAATATTTCTAAAAGTCGTAAAATAATATATACAAAATATATGTGAACAAATATAAAATATTCGGAGTACCTATGTCCATAAAGCTAGGGTTACGAGTTTCTAAAATCAAATTATACATAAATTACAATTAATTCAGGTAACATTAAAGGGGGCGCAGGTTAGGATTTTCAACGAGCATAATCCCATATAAAACTACCAAATTTGACACCTAATTGATAAATTAATATGTTCAATGTATGGATAATGATATTCTATAGCCAATTTATACAAAAGCTCCAAAATAATCGGTGAAATCATTCAGGGCGCGGGGTTAGGGTTCCACGTTCGAAAATCAGTCAAAATTAAGAAATCGGATATGAAATCAATATGTATGCATACTCAAGTCATGGGTTTCATAAAATATAAATTTAATCGGGTATCAAAATGAGGATACCAGAAGAAAACAAAATAGAATTGTAAAGAAACAAAAGAGGAGGGTATGGGTATATTTCCCTATACTTGATCTATTACTTCTCTAACTAACTCCAAGTTGGATTCAAACTCGAAGCCTCAATCTCTTCTCTCTCTCTTCTCCCTCTATCTCATCTCTTTTCTTTCTTTCTCACTTAAACCCTCTTGATACCCATTTTTATTTTATTTTCCTTCCTTTTTTATTTTCTTTTACTTATATACATTATTATTATTATTATTATTATTATTATTATTATTATTATTATTATTATTATTATTATTATATATATTTTTTTCTTTTTTTTATATTTGTTATTCCAAAATCTAAATCGGTGCTCGGATAACAGTACGGGCACACTTC